>SZWC01022778.1:9188-27535 GCA_023375785.1 Penium margaritaceum
TTTCACGGGTTTCTGACCTTCTGGGATCCATGTTTGTGCCCTTGACTAAGTGATGAGTGCTAGTTCTAAGTTGTTGCACATGCGTGCCACCGATGTTGGCTCGGATTGGCCGAATTTCGACCGGATTTGATCTAATCATATTGATGAGGATACGAAGTTGGAAACTGATTCAAACCGAATCCAATCCATCCGCCGGTTTGGATGAGATTCAGATAAAGCATTCTGGTTTTGGATTAAGTGGAGGAAGTATCCGGTCCACAGTGAGAGAGAGCTGTTTGTCAGAAGAGTCGTCTGTGATGCTTCTCCTGATCCCTTTCCATCTCTTCTTTCGACGTGACGGCTGAACAGAGACGGTCTCAGACCCTCCCCTGACATGGAGGGAGCGCATGGCGGTCCTAGTGGCAGTCGCGGACGCCCTCGAATATATGCACGAGCACGGCATTGTCAGCGGGTCATCTGTTTCGGCTTTTGTTGGCAGTCCTTTCCGCTGTGACAAGGGCCCGTGGGTTCACGGCGACGTCAAATCTTCCAACATTATGCTCACTCCAGGGAACAAGGCGAAGGTGAGAGGACAGGGGATGGTCGTGGACTGCCAACGCCGGATACCATCGACCAATGTCTGGAGCTTCATGTATTGCTACGAATTTTTTAGTCTGTTTTTTTTTCTTTCCCCTCAGTTCCGAGAGAAGGATTTTTTTCTCCCTCAGATCCAAGGAAAGGATAGATTGTCTCCCCTCGCTTCTGCTTGGAAGCCGTTTGCTGTCCCAGGTGAAGTTGTAGCAGCAGGTATGGAGTGAGCATCCTTCAAGTGGCACGAATGTGATCCCACACAATGTCATGGCTGTCTGTGTCTTCCACCTCAGTTCTCCAGTGACCTCTGGAAGCCCTCCCTCCTTTCTTCGTCCAACACCCCCCCCCACCCCCACTCCCACCTGTCTGTTTCTGTGCTGGCTTCAGCTCGCTGAGTACCTCATCCCTCGAGACCCGGCAGACGACCCACTCCGCTCCACGACCGCTCGTGGGTCGTTTGGCTACCTGGATCCGTTGTACGCCGACACGAAGCGGCTGACGCCTGCCAGCGACGTCTACAGCTTCGGCGTGCTCATGCTTGAAGTCATTTGGGGGCGCCGAGCCATGCTGGACGACTCGTCCACCCTAATCGTTCTGGTCTGTTGATTGGCCAAGGTCTCCTGTATCCCCCCCCCCCNTTGACACCTTTATGTGTGATTCATCAGCTACATGTAGGGTACTCTTGCTCTCAAAAGACATCCTCAGTCAAAGTCTCTTCCAAAAAGCATTGGCCTTCTGGGTGACATTTACCACCAAAGTTCCAACAAATAACTTAAAGGAAAATAATTGGGTAGCGAAACCAAATGACAAACTCCTCTTTGAAATTGGTTTTGTTTGAAGTGGCCAATTTGGTGAGGGAAGGAAGAACTAGACCACAGCAGGCGGCTAAAGGGGAAGGTGTGGAGGGGAGAGTTACCTTACACTACCAGGGGTTAACTGAACGAAAAGCCACACTGCAAGATGCAACATGGCGAGTTGTGAAACATTTGCAGTTCACAAGCTATTCACCAAAGGACATCCTGTCACATCTTCAGCTGCAATCTGAAGGTTGTGGAGCGGATGACGTCATCGTCCTTGTTCAGTTTCGACTGGAGCGAAGCTTCGCTCTCGGGACGTGTGACGTACATAAAAAGAAGAAAGATTCCACCCCCACTCCCTTCCCACCTCCCATGTTGAACGTTTGGAATAGTTTGGTGTACTTCAGTGCCGACTTTCACACGAGGTTGCCCAAGGATTCCGAGACGTGGGTCATGTCGTCATGTTTGATGCAGGCCCAAGATTATTTTATTTTGCGAGACGACTATCCCAAGCTGCTGGACCCGTCCCTTCATTTGAAGGAGCCTGCCGCAGCAGCGGGAGCTGACGGCGTGCCGCGACACGAGCTGACTGCCGTGGTGGACTTGCTGCAGGAGTGTACCCAGGTGAGACTCAAGGGTGCACGGTTTGGCGGCAAGAAGTTTGCAATAAATGTTTTTTTGGGGCGTGGGGGGGGGGATGTGCTTTTCATGTTCCGCCAGACATCACGGACTTTTGACAAGGTCAAGTCTGGTACAAGTCTGTTGCATCAAGGGAAAAGATGGATGTAGATTTTCTGGCCAAGGAGAAACCTTCTGCATGCTTGCTGGAGCTGAACTCATGTGAGGATGCATAAGGCCCCTAATTTGTTTCATGAGGGCATGTGCAGTGCAGGCATGGATCTTTGTTGCTGATGTGTGATATCAGATCAGAATTCAGTTGCTGTCCAGGAGCCTCTGTCTCATGTTTGTGACCAGCCAGAAGAAATTCTTTATCCTTGCAATGTAAGCAGTTTCAGGGTCAAAACGTGGGCCGAATCCCGTTCCTGGATCCGAACCTGCCGTAGACGTCTCCGCGGGTATGGCGACAGTGGGAAGACGGCTGATTGTGAAATACGAAACGGCTGTCATGCATGCGACCACTTGTGAGCTGAAGATCCTCGTTCGTGAAAAATGGCGACTGCTAGAGACCTTCCTGAGACTGGCAGGTCGGACCGCCCCTCCGCAAAAGGCCGTTTACCATCTACCGGCATGTCACAGCTGCCGGATTTGGCCTTCTGGCATAGGTTTAGTCCTGCCAGACACCTCTCCAGCAGGAGAAGCTGAGTTGAAACTGAAAAGTCAACATAGTTTTGACCTTGCGACGCGGATCCACCCGTTTCTGTGAAACTTATCAACGATGCAACAGCATGTTGACCCTGGTGGACGAGTGAATTGACAGCTGTTTGACGGCGAGTGCTGCGGTTTGACCTCGAGAAAATCCATGGACTGGAGGAAGGTGGCTGCCAGAACACTGCCGGCTACCTGCCAGAGAGCAGGTTCCGGCAGGTTTACAGCGTAGTTTGATGGGCTTGAGGGCCTGCTGGAGCCTGAACCCACCAAGTGGGTTGTCCAGCAAGGTTGTCGGGAAGATTTCGGGCAAGTCTCCGGCAGGCATGACAAATGCGCTAAACCTGCCAAAAAGGCCATCCAGCAGGTTTGGATCCTGGCCCTGTGGACCTAGACGTTTCTGATGAGTTCATGCTTTATGCTGCAATTTTGAAGTGCGTACCCTTTAACCTTCATTCCCTCTCCCAGGGGACTCTTCTGAAGATGAGCAGGTCATGAAGTTTCAGCTTCTGCATTTTCCCGTCTTTTCTGTGCTATTTGCCACCAGGTTGATGAGGCATCCAGGCCAACCATGAGGGAGGTAAAGGAGACATTAATGTCCGCGCTAAGGATGGACCTGAATGAGGCTGCCGATGGATCGGGTGTCTCGGAGGAAGTTACGAGTGGTATGGCACACCCTGCTGGTGTTGTGGGCAGACCAGACCCGGAGATAGAGATCGAGATGATGAGTGATGGTTCTCCCATCAACTATTCATGATTTGAGCCAGTGAATCTGGTCTCTATATATCCCTGAAATTCATGGGGGGGGGGGTGGGGGGGCACCAGCAAACTGGCCGTGCCCATAAAGGACGTTGCATTGAAAGCAACGAAGACACCCAGTGGCCAGGGTAGGGCTCGTTGCCATTGCTCACAGCCTGTAAATGGAGGGTATTCACTTCTGCAGGGATGGGAGGCATTTGGTATGTGCCCTCTGTATCGAGTGATATGCAGTCTAGTGCACTCTCATGGGTTGGGAGGGTTCAGACTACTGAAGGGTGAGAGCGTTCGTACCAGGGCTCAAACTGCCTTGAGCGCATTTGACCTGAGCTCAACCACTAGCGGTTGCTTTGTACTATTTTTATGTGTCCTCAGGCCCAGCTGCTGATCACTTCCCGTGATTCATTGAAAAGCTTCTGTTGAAGTGGACCACAAGTTCGTCTGTCAATGTCTTGCTGATATGAGTTCAGATTGTGGTGTGTGCCTGGTGCGATCTCAAGCGTGCTGGAATGTGATGTGCATCTTGGGATTGTTGTTGTGAGATGTTAGCTACAGCCTCCAGGCTTTGATGTAGAGTGTTAGCTTGCTGAGCTGCACTCACTCAACGTACTTAAGAATGATGTCTTCCCTGCAAATTGCGTTTTATCCTTTTCCACAAGTGATTGAGCAGTACTTAACTTTGACACTTCACCTGCACAGAGGAGCTATTACGTAGGCCTTTTAACAGTTGACCTATGCAATTTGGCCAACAAAAGTGTGCATGATTTTTGGATGCCATTTCTCTGGGTCGATACTTATGAGCACGACACCTTAACGAACAGGATGTATTTTCTCTACTGATTGTGTAAACAGAGGAAACAGTCGTGGATAATGCTGGCTCTCTCAGTAATCTTGATGAAGACCAAGGGAGGTCAGTAGACACAAGTACATCATATCGATAGGAGTCGTTCATGGTGCTCAGTGCCGCTGGTGGCAGTGGACTCCTGTATCAAAGTCAGAGGAGCTGCTGTGAAACCCGGAGTGCCAAAGCTGCATTAGACGGTCCGCCTCGGAGGACCTCAAAGGTCACTCGGAGTCCTGCCACACTATAGCCACCATCAAGTTGAGGCCACTTCAGAAAAAGAGGGCAAGCAAGTTCGTAGTTCGACAAAACGAGCACCAACCTTCATTGGCTTGAAGGTTGGTGCTTGCGGCCGCTCCACACTTTACACTGATTCCCCTGCAGTTGGTAGCAGTTGCGTTTTAGTCTCGCAATGAAAACTTTAAAACAGGTTATGATCCAACATACCAAACAGTTACCGTGGCTGCCAGTCTCCATTGGGTGCAACCCATTTAGCGCTCAAGATGGCTGCATCCAGCACAGAAACCGTTAAAACGAGCACACTTCATGATTTGATCTGCGAAGGGTGTCAGTCTTACCTTGCCCTTCGTTGCTGGCCACCGAGTCAGCATCCAATACTGCTCCTTGCGCCTGGGAGCAGTGGAATGGCACGTCATGGGAAGCCACCTGTTCGAATGTCCAGGTCTCATTTTTCCATTCTGAATACATGAAGAGCTCACAGCTCCTACCATCGAGGGTTTGCATGGTTCCTGCACGATCATGAAAGTGATGGGCGATGAAGCTGGCGTCCGTGAAGGATGGCAGTTGGCAAATGGCGTCGGAGAACATGCCTTCACATGACGGCATGTTGCAAACAGGGCAGCGAACCAGGTGGAGGTCTGCCATGTGGACATAAACAATCATGTGAGACATAAGTGAGGTGTATGATAGGATTTGATGCATCAGGCAAAGGATGTACCAGCTATCCAGATTCCATTAGAAACGTTCTCCACCTCCCACAGAGATGCTAGGTCAGACTGGGTCGTGACTGAAATCTGGTGGAGGCAAGTAAAACACGTCGTTAGCCATACTGGCGTGCAGATGCCTTCACAGAAGAAGGGGAATGCTTACATGGTCCCCGTCAGCTTGGAATCCAGGGGCCTTTTGAAGAGTATCAGTGGCTATAAGTCGACCAGAATTCACTATGAACGCACCAATGCGCATCCAGTCTGCATCACAAGTTAAGGCCACATGTTATAGCGAAGAAGGCAAGCGGATATGAAAGGTTTCCGCCCGTGCGAGCTTCAAACCTATATGCTTGTCCGCTTGTCTTTTGGTGAAAGAGTGAACCGTGTCTGCAGGGAATCTTAACAGAAATATGAGAACTGTTTGCCAAATAGCATCCAGGTTTTGCCCGCATGCGCAGGCTTGTCGTTGTTATGCATTCTGTCCGCGTATCTTTGTACTTGACCTGACATCTGTGAATAAATATCCTTCCAAGAAAATGTCGGTAGCGGCAGTGGGAGAGTGGGGAGTCGAAGCTTGCGTAGGCATAGCTGTCTCCATGTTGACTCGTCCAGTGCAAAACCAAGCAACTCTTTGCTGGTAAGCCCGAGAGCAATGACGTCCTTCCCATCCAAAAACTCGATGATCTTTTCCCAAGGCAGCGCGTAGTCCAAGACCCTGCAGTGAAAAGTTCTCTTCTTCAGTTACGTCTAAGCAGACACGGTTTCGCCTCACGGTTGCTTCTACTGCAAATAGGTGGATGGATTTACGTTGTCAAGGTGGATGGTCTTCCAGATGGTCTGAGGCAAGAAGGCGCCGACAAGCCCCTCATGGGACTGATGATCGAAACAGAGGGGCTGCCATTTTGCGCCATAGCTGACAGTCCAGCTCAAGATGATGCCCATGCAGCCCGCGCACAGGCTGTCGCCAATCATGCTGGCTCATAAAACGCATTTGCTGATGGCGGGTGCCAGCCACTGGCTTGCCTTCGGAAGGTGCGCCTCCGTATCCCCGTTAGCACTGATCCTGCCGGCGCGCCATCCCACTCTGGGAAGCTGATCAAGCACGGCTTCGATTTTGAGTTGTCAATGTTTGTAACAGGCTGAAGTCTGGGGGCTACCCGAGTTACACTATGTGGTGATGGATCTGGCTCCAAGTAAATGATGCCCTGAATCGGAACATAACCAGCTGATTTGGAAATGATCAGTAAAAACCAAGAAACAATAATCGTGCATTTTCCACCACCCTCTTTTCAACAACACAACTTCTTTGAAATGGCCTGGAATACATATGATTCGAGAATGATTTTTGTAGTATATATCATTTATCATATTTTTGCACAAAAAATGATAAATGGGCATCTTTTTGGGTGTTCCACGCTCATGATCCAGAATTTATGGACTCCGCGGTAGCATTTCCCCTGGCCCAGTGGCCGTGGGAAAAAATGTGACGCAGCCACCAGGCGGGTCAATGCTGCCGGAAAAAATCCGGCAGCATTTCCCCTGCACTGGCGCGTATGGGGGTCCAATGGCGTACTCAAGCACCCGTACGCTAATTGTCTCCTGCTGCTGCTACGCTCTGGCTTTGATACCAAGCTTGAAAGTGTTAAAGCGTAGGTCGGGGCAGTAGCGTTGTTGATGCAGCATGTGGGCTTCCACGCCTGCTGCTTACTAAGCTGCCCCCTCAGTCCGCCGCTCTAGAATCTAAGTCTGAGTGCTCTGGGTTTGTTGCTCACAAGTGCGTGCGCTAGTCTTGCTGTTTGTCATGTGCATGCTGATGTACACAAGCCGAGACGACACAACAGAGCACAATGAGAGATGCAAAAAAACCAACATTATTCGTATTATGTTATGTTTTGGAATCCAACGTGAGAAGGGTGGGTCTAGGTCCACTCTCACCCTGCTTGGAGAGCGAGGAAATCCGCGATGAAGAGCCAGGCTGTCTCTCCCTCGCCGTGGGTGGGATTGCTGTGAAGTAGCTCTATAAGTGCCCAAAAATGAATCTTCATGGTATGTAGGATGAGGCGAAGGGTAGAGGCCTTTGTGAACGTACTGGATCTGGCCTGGTTTGTCAAAATTCCATCAGTATCTTTAGATTGATGACCGGCAGGCCGCGTCAGACACCTGCTCGCGACGACGCACGCGGTGAAGTCACCTAGGTGCAGTGACTGGCAGCAGCAGCCAGCAGGAGCAGCAGCTTGTAGCAGTAGCAGTAGCTTGCAGCAGCTGCGAGCAGTCCCAACAGCAGCTAGCAGGAGCTGTGCGTAGCAGCAACAGCCGATAGCAGTAGTAGCTCGCAGCAACTTTCAGTATCAGCAGCCCGTAGCAGCAAGCAGTAGCAGCAGCCAGTAGTAGCACCTTGTAGCAGCAGCACTAGCAGCGGTAGCGAGCACCAACACCAGCAGCCGGTTGCAGCAGCAGCAGCAGCAGCGAGCAGCCACCGGCAGCAGACAACAGCAGTTGCTGTAACAGTAGCCAGTAGTAGCAGCAGCTGCAGTTTCTTGCCACAAGCAGCGAGCTGCAAGAAGCGATCTCGCTGATTGCAGCGAGCAGCAAACAACAAGCAGACAGCAGCGAGCTCGCTATTTGCAGCTCGTTGCTCATAGTGAGCAGCAAGCTTGCTGTGACAAACAAAGAAAAAAGAGAACACAAAAAAATCCCCAACCCCACAAGTGGCCGTACAACGGTTGCATCCACCACCACAGCCGCTACAACAGCCACAGCAACCGCAACAGCACGCAGTAGCTTAGCTTAGCAACAACAGCAGGTACTACTACTGCAATAGCAGCCGCAACAGCAATTGCGGCAGCAGCAGTAGCACCAGCAGCAACAGCAACAATAGCAGCAGCCGCTACAGCACCAACAGCCAAAGCAGCAGCAACAGCACCAGCAGCAGCAGTAGCAGCTACAACACCAGACCAGGAACAGCAACAGCAGTAGCAGCGGAAGCAGTAGCAGCTACAACAATAGCTGCTACCCTGTAGATCACATAGCAGCGGCTTTAGCAACAGCCGCTGTTGACGTTAGCAGTCCTCAGCTGATGTCACTGATGATGTCATTGCTGATGTCATCAACAAAATAAAGGAAGAAAATCTACAACAACCGTGAAGATAACGCAATAGCAGCTTCTGCTGTCAGCCATCCTAGGCTGACGTTCCTGTTGATGGCAGTGCTGACGTCAATAGCACACACAAAAAAACAAAGGGGCAACAAAATCCACCATGGCTAACAGCCCCAGTGAGGAGGGGTCCTCTTTTGTTGGGGGGAATCCTTGCTCCCCTTTCTTGTAGTAGCTGCAACAACTGCAGCCTTTCCTTCCTCCTAGGCATGCCAGCCCTACTGTGTCTGCTACCACGCATTACCTGGCGCAACAGCAGATCCAGCGCCAGCGGCAGATAGTTACTTCAATCCTTTGACCCACTCTGGATGCCGTCCGCAGACCAAAGGACTTTGACACCCCGTCCCCGCCGCTTTAGGCCGGCGAGCAGTCCCTGATCTGGGAACACAGCTTCCGCATCAATAAGGGCTTGCGGGCATACCACACTCTTCCATACGATTCCAACCAGGCCGATCAGCTGTATGACGCTGGTCACGCCGTACGCGCCCTCGTCCAAGTCGCTCCTCCGGCATCACGCCTAGCCTTAGAGCCCTTCCTTGGCGAATTCACCGCTGGCGGGACGCCAGACCTTACAGCCGCATGGCACGTCCTCACCCCTCCCCATTGCCTATCCAGTGAGGCTAAGACCAGTCGTCTGCTGCGGGAGTTCAACTCCCTACACATGGGGGAGACCGAGATGGTCACTTCTTACTGGCAGTGAGCTGAGGACATTCTCCGTCGCCTAGGCACCTTTACTCCACCCCCTCTGGCAGTGCTCCTCACCATCAAGCGTAATGGCACCGACTCTTACGTCGACGTCTTTGTCCACTACACCGAGGATGGCCTTTCCACCATGGTGGCCCAGAGCACCCTCATGCCCTTGGCATACGAGCTATTTCTCAAGATTGAGGAAGCTCGTCTGGAATCTCGCATCTAGCGCACAGAGGCCCTCGCCTCCCCTGTCGTTGCCTCCGTGGCCGTCGCTTCCCGCAAAGCAGCTGCATCCACCAGCTCCTCGTCGTAAGCAAAGAAGAGGCGCAAGGGCAAGAAGGGCAAGGGCCCACAGGAGAACCAGCAGCAGCAGCCGACCGGGTCTATTGGTGGTGGCTCGGTCTGCCAAAACTGTGGCCAGCCAGGACACGGGTGGTATATGTGCCCGAAACTGAAGGAAAAGGTACGCGTCATCGCCACCACGCGTCACCAGCATGAGCACCGTCTTGCCTCTGCCGCTATAGCTGTCGCCAGCCCTGACGCCTCCACCCCATCTTGAACCTCTACTCCTCTAATAGCAACGTTGGTCCCCCCGTCTCCAGCTCCGCAGCAGCATCATCCACAGCCGTCGGCGCCTCCGTTTCCATCTCCGGTGCAATCCTCCTTCTATCTGGGCTGCGGCGATGTCACGCTGCACTCCGTCTACACTCCCGGACCGTCCACACGTGAGCGTCAATTGGAGCCGTTCATCGCGATCCAACTTGGCCTGCCTCGCCCTCTCCCCCAGGGAAGTGGGAGTTGCGTCACCTCCTGCCCGTCTGCCCTGCCCTGCATGACTGAGACTGAGCTCCGGTCGTGTCCTGCTTCCTCATCCGCCTTGTCATCTCCCGTGCTTGCTTCTGCCCCTCTCTATGACGATGTCCCATGGCTTGATGATGGGTAGTCTCAGTTCGCGCCACCGTCCACCGCATCCGCGTCTCTTGCTTGCTGCCATGTGACTGTTAGTGATTTGGCAACTCCGGTCCAGGATCGTGCAGAGACCTGGATCATCGCCTCCGGGGCCACGCATCACATGATTGCCTCTTGTGAGGCCTTCAGTGTGCTTTGTCCTTTTGGCGATGTGTCTGGTGTCCAAACGGGCTCCAGATAGGTGTAACCTATCCGCAGCATCGGCATCGTTCGTTTCCGTGGTCTTGCCGGTGATGTCTTCATAACAGACGTCCTCTTTGTCCCAGGTCTTGAGCTTAGCCTTCTGTCCATCACTACCCTTGACCGCATGAGCATGGACGTTCTGCACTTGCGTGGCATTGGCAGTGTGTTGTTACGTCCATCCGTTCTTGTCGTTCTGTACCCCACCGCCCGTGGAAACCTGTGGCACGTACCTCGTTTGTCCTCCCCTCTCTCCATCCCCTTGCCATCCGCCCCGGCAGGCCATGTCTTTGTCACTAGCACACAGTCACCGCATCACATACGTCTCTTGCACCGCCGCCTTTGCCCGGTCCACTCTGCTGCTGTCGATAGCATGCTCCACACCCGGCCGGCCAATGGCCTAGACTCGGATTCCTTCCCCGGTTTGTGCCCCATAGAATGTATTGATTACGCTCAGGGCAAGATGCACCGGTTCACCTACCCTCAGTTATTCTCCCGTGTATGCGCCCCTCTGGACCTCGTCCATTGCAATTTCATGGGTTCTCTCCCTATCGAGTCCGTCGGGGAGCATGGCCGCTATGTCCTCACCCTCACTGACGACTACTCTTGCTACCGTTGGGTCTTCGTCCCTTGGGAGAAGAGCGATGTCACTCCGACCATTAGGGACTGGCTTGTCCGTGTTGAGCGCGAGTGTGATCGTCCTCTCTGCCGCTTTCGCTCCGATCGTGGTGGCGAATACATAGGAGAGACCACGAATTTTTGTGCCTCCCGCAGTATCCACCACGACACATCGGCACCCTACACACCGGCCCAGAACGGCATCTCCGAGCGGTGCAACCGCACCATGGCTGACGCCGCCTGCACCATGCAGGTCGAGTCCGGCCTCTCTGATGGCTTCTACTTTGAAGCCATGGCCTACATGACGTGGATCTGGAATCGGATTTCCCACGTACCCCTTCCCCGCCAGTCTACGTTGTACCAGCATTGGTGAGATCAGCGTGCTGACGTCCGCCCGGCTCGTGTCTGTGGCTGCATGGCCATTGTGTTGCTGCCCGTCCCACAGCAGGGCGGCAAGCTCGCCCCCTGCAGTTATCCTTGCACCTTCCTTGGTGTCTCCTAACAGTCCAAAGCCTGGCGCTTCTAGGATCCATACCGGCACTACAATATCGAGTCCCACAATGCCCTCTTCTTTGAGGAGCTCTTTTGTCGTGACCTCTTTTGTTCCGGCTCGTCGGTGTCCCTCCCGTCGCGGGGGGGAGTGGTGAGTCCGCCCCCTGTCCTACTGCTTCCGAGCGGCACATCACATGGTCCATCCAAGCCGGTAGCCCCAATTGTGTCCGCTAGCCCCTCTGGGCCAACGGCCCCAGTCGCGTCCACTAGCCCCTCCGGGCCAACAGCCCTAGTCGCGTCTGATGGCCCCTCCGGGCTTGCAGCCCCAGTGGCGTCCGCTGGCCCCTCCAGACGAGCAGCCCTAGTCGCGTCCGCTGGCCCCTCTGGGCTGGCAGCCCCACTTGCATCTGCTGGCCCCTCCATGCCAGCAACCCTATTTGCATCCACCGGTCCCTCCGGGCAGGTAGCTCTAGTCGCGTCTGTTGGTCCCACCTGGCTAGTAGCTCTAATCACGTAGGCTGGTCCCTCTAGGAGGGTAGCCCTTGTCGATTCTGTTGGGCCCTCCGCGTTGGCAGCCCTGTCCGCTTCTGCTGGTCCTTCTGGGCCGGCACACCCGTACGTGTCCGCTAGTCCCTTCCTACCAACATCCACCTCTGCTTGCACTTTTGACTCGGTGCCATCTACCGCCTTACTACGGAAAACGCGTGGCTCAGGCGGCAGCCTCCGACCCAGGCCGTCAGTGAGTGCGCAGACCGCCACACCGCGCAATGTGGCATCTCGGCCCCCCGTTGCGCCACGTGTCTCTTCCACTGCTACGATAGTGAGTGGGGACCATGGCACCAAGGCCCTCGGCCTCATCACTTCAGCCATCATTTCAGATCTCCATCCGAGCTCCGCACTAGGCTACAACATGCTCCATCACGAGCATCGGCATGCCGTCACGGCTGCACTCACACACATCCCACCTGGAGCTTGAGATGCACACGCCCTCGTAGTCCGCTCCACGGCACGCCCGGAGGACCCAGCCACCCTACGCGTGGCTCAAGGATGCTGCCTGTGTAGACAAGCTTGCTGCTATCTGGCAGTACCACATGTATGACCTCGTCGATCTCCCTCCAGGTCGGAAGGCCATCGGTGCCAAATGGGCCTTCCGGCGCAAATGGAAGCCGGACGGATCCTTGGACAAGCATAAGGCCCGCCTCACAGCCAAGGGGTTTGCTTTGGTCTATGGGTTTGATTACGACCAGATCTCTGCCCAAGTTTGCCGATTCTCCACTAGCCGGGCGCTCTTCAGACTGGTTGCCCAGCACGGGTGGGAGCTGCATCTGTTAGACGTGAGCAACTCTTTCCTCCATGGCTCGCTGAAGGGTGAGGAGCTCTACATGATACAGCCTCTGGGCTTTGACGACGGCATTGGGAAGGTTTGGCAATTGCAAAAGACCCTCTATGGCCTGAAGCAGTCGCCTCGGTGCTAGAACCAGGAGATTAGTTGCACGCTCCTATGTGGCGGCCTCCTATGCGACACTGCAGACCCCACACTGGTCATCACCCGGCAAAGCCAAACCTTTGTCGCTGTCCTGGTTTACATCGACAATCTCCTCATTGCATTGCCAGACGTGGCTACCATCCAGTGCATCAAGGACCTGCTGCACATCGCTTACCAGATGAAGGATCTTGGGTCTACCCGAGTCTTCTTGGGCATGGAGCTCGATCATGATCGCTCCCAGGGCATCCTGCACGTCCATAAGGCCACCTATGTATAGACTCAGTGCACTCGCTTTGCCAAGGACCTGCCCCTCGTACTGAGCGCATCCTCACCCATGTCACACGATAGCCAGGTGAAACTGAAGAACTTTGATCTAGCCATTGTGGGGGAGCCAGTTGTCGTGACCATGTGTTTACGAGTCATTGGGTCACTGATATTCCTGTTGATGACGACGCGCCTAGACATTGCGTTCGTCGTCAACCTCCTGGCTCTGTTCTCTTAGGAGCCACGTCACATCCACTTCGAGGCCGTGATCCAAGTACTACGCTTTGTCGTGTCGACTTCACGGCGAGGTCTCACGTTCCGCCAACAATCTTCTGTTGTCGCAGTGGGCTACACCGAAAGTGACTGGGCCGGCAGTCCAGAGAGTAAGAGCCACACGGGTTGGATCTTTCTGGTTGGTGGCACGGCTGTGTCCTAGCAGAGTGGCAAGCAGGGGTGCATTGTACGTAGCACTGCTTAGGCTGAGTATTTAGCCCTTGGCTCAGGCGCATGTGAGAGCGCGTGGTTGTGTTGTCTATTGTCCGTTGCGTCAGTGCGTCGTATTCGTCACGTTGCATTATGACAATGAGAGTGCCATTGCCATCGCCGACAATGATGGCGTGCTACACACACATACACAAAACACATCAATGTTGAGTATTACTATGTGCGTTCGTTGTTGCATGACGTCAGTGTGAGCATTGTGTGGGTTGAGACAACACGACAGCTTGTTGACTTCTTGACCAAGGTACTGAAGCGCGACTCGTTCAAGAAGGCTGTGAGTTCAGTCGGCATGCATCTGTAAGTTGCACTCTTTGTCCTGGCCTGCGTCTGTGTATGCCCTAGGGGAGTTTGTCTGTTGAATGTGTCGCTGCCCGTCCATGTGCACCGCGCCTGTGAATCATGGGGGAGTGGTTTTTTCTTGCATCTCTCATTGTGCTCTGTCGTGTCCTCTCGGCTTGTGTACATCGGTGTGTAGATGAATGACAACAAGACTTGACGCTGCTAGAGTATCGTCCGGTGGAGGCGACGCACGTTGAGGCCTACACGCAGTTTGCTGCAGCCTCCTCCCTTCGGCGATGTGCTCAACTCCATCTTTAGGCCTCCTCTGCGGTCAGGCCGCCGGCGTTCACTGCCACTATAGATGGTGTCTCGATGCGCCCAACGCTGGATCTGACTGTACCATTTTGTTTGAAGTATCATGCTCTGCTTAGGGTTTGAGTCTCATGTTAGCGTAGCACTGTTTGGCACCACGGACTATCGTAGGCACTGCCTGGGTTCGGGCAGCCATAGCTCCTTGTTGCTAGTTTTCTAGTTTTTTCTGACCGCACGACTGCGTTTGCAGCATTAGTGTTATGGTGTGGTCCAGTTTCAGGTAAAACGGACAACGCCCGCGTTTTGGGCTGTCGGCCATCTGGCAGGGCTCACCGAGAAAACCCTGCCTGCCAGAAAATAGGTGTATTTTCTGATTGGCTGGTTAGCTGAGTAACAAGCTCTACAGAGCTGGGGGGGAGCTAGAATTTGGAGGGGTCTCCCATTGTTGTTCATTCCTCATTCCTAATCAGTCACTTTCAGTTTTCAGTTGCTTTCTGGCGCTAACACTAGCGCGCGCACTTTTGAGTAACAAACCCAGAACACTCAGACTGAGATTCTAGAGCGGCAGATTGAGGGGGCAACAGACTAAGCAATGAGCGTGGAATCCCACACGCTGCATCAACAATGCTACTGCCCCAACCTGCGCTTTAGCAGTTACAAGCTAATGCAACCATATCCATGTGATTTTCTCTGCATCTACCAAGTTTTGGAACAAAATAAAGAAATCTGGCCTTCAGTTATCCCAGTTTTCCACCGAAGTCCTTGTTTGACATGCATGGAGCTGTTGCATTGTAGCATTGCGATGAGCGCTGCTAATTCTTCGACTTTTGTCTGAGCGGGGAGTTATGCTAAGTCACAAACTTTGTAGATAAAATAACATATACGTCAGCATGCATGTTGCATTATGCCATGGTTCATAAAGTGACCGATGCAAAACATAGTTTTTTGAAGATTTGTGAACTAAAATCATCATGTTGTGAAAGGAAAACTTCCTCGATTAACATCATCTTCCCACCTATTTACAAAATCTTAGAAAAAAGGATAAAATATGCTTTGTTTTTTCTCTGAGCTAAGGGAACACCATGAATCATACTTTTCACGAATTATTCACTCAAAGTTGGAACATGCAAGTTTCATAAAAGGACGGGGAAGCTCTTGCATATGTCTCTTCAGCATGGAGAATTTGGCTACTCTTTTTCATGGATTGTTTTTTTTTTTTCCCATTTTCCAAATAATGGAGCCAACCTGTGCTCCCCCTCCCCCCTCCCCCACCTATCATCTAGAGTGTATGAAGAAAGTGGAGGGGGGCATGTATCAGTTGGATGCACTTGTTTGTACACTAATGTGTCCCTTTTTTATGGTCTTTCTATGTCTTTTCAAATTCCGTTGCAACTTCTCACCGCAAATATACTCGTGCAACTTTCTTCGTACTACATGCACCAATACACTGCCGATGCACAATTTTCTCATGCGAGGAGGAAAATCAATGGGACCTACACATGTGAGGGATCCCCTCCAAAAGTTACAAGTGTATTGGAGAAGTGAAGCGAGTTGTTTAGCTGATGGACAGTTAGAATGTAGACTAATGCAGTGGTCACTTTTGTGCTACTCACAATGGTCCATCGTTGCCTTCCACCAAATTGCTCAGACCTATTGTCAATTGTAGCAAGAAATGCATGGTGAAAAAGGTAAAAACAAGCACACTAATGTATTCCGCAGTTTTTGGTGTCTGCTTGAGCTTCTCTTTGCCAACACACTAACACATTTTTCTATTCCCCTCTCAGTTTCACTCTTCAATTCACTTTGTGTGGAGAAAGCGACATAGTTTGCGTCCAAACTCAAGGATGGCAGAGCAAAAAGGCAAGAGGGCCAGGGGAGAGGTCGCCACTCTCTCCCCTGACCCTCCGCCTATTTCTATCTATCCTACCTACTGTCAGTCTCTGCTCTGGGTCAGGAGAGAGGGTAGTCCCATGCCTCCCCTGCCCGTGGTACCTGTGTTCTATCAATATGCAATGGGACTAGTTGACTATATTCCAGTAGCCTTTGCACTATTGAGCACAATGGCTTCGCCATGAGAAAGAAGGACAGTGAAGCGAGAAGGAGGAGTTACATATGGAAGCTGAGTGAGAGATCGGGACCGTCGATGGAGGCGTTTATAAAGAGACCATCGAAGATATGCTGATGTGGCAGCACAGGAAGCTAAAGGNTGGTGGGCACCGGACGCGCAACACTTAGCGTAATATCCCAGTACATCAGGTGGTAGAGCAGACAGTAGTATTTAGATCAGTAGATCTCTGTCATTTCTTAATGGTTTGATCTCATTCTTGTTTCAGCCATTCGTCTGGCTCATCAACTTGAGTTCCAGCTAACTGAATCAAGCAATTCAGGCTTGTGTGTGTACTAACTGAGTACAGAATCCAGGTGTGTGACGCAGATCTAAATCAGGGACCTCACACATGTGTTTCACACTACAGTGCCGTTTGTTCATCAGATTTCAAGAGGCTTGAAGACTGCATCAAACGATTCAAGGGATTGGGATTCTAACACGTGGTATCAGAGCAAGGGTGCAACTTTCAAGCCAACTCATCAGCAATGTATCCTTTTTTTCACTGATTGAGCAAAATCACGGGCGCCAAAGATGGCGTCCTTCAATGGCGACCACTTTAAGATCCCAGTCTTCGATGGGGACGATTATCACAGCTTTGCTTTCAACATGAAGCTTGTGCTTCTCAACAGAGGACTATGGGGGGTTGTGTCCGATCCACCATCAGAGGAACTCGACCCCGCAGCCACAATCGAGCAGAAGAATCAATGGCAGCGGAGATGCGATCAAGCCTTCTCTCTGATCGCCATGCAAGTCACCGAACGGTTGAAATTTATCATCTGCGACAACAATGCTCTACTTGATCCAAGAAAAGCATGGAAGGCCCTAAAGCTGAGATACGACAAAGTCAGCGATCTTGAACTGAGTGGACTTCTCAAAGAATTTCACAGACAAAAAATGGCAGAAGGGACACGACTAGAGGACCACATCNGCTGGTGGACCATATCCTCATGCCGACCATCAACATGAGTCACCAGAGCTTCTTCCTTTTCATCCCAACAACTTGAGACCACATGGACAACCTTCCCCCGAAGAAAATCGCTTTGCAAACATCCGGTGTTACAAGTTTGGTAAAAAGGGGCATACCTTCAGAGTGTGCTCATTACCAAGACGAAGTTCTCCTCAACATCAACATGCTCTCCTGACTTCAGTTGCACAAGATGTCAAAGAAGTGGTCTCAAAACTTGCAAGCATCGTCTCATCTACAAGTTCTGCAGAACCCAGTGATGAAACATTTGACTCAACCAAGGCAGATCAGGACTTACTACAGCAACTCCTGGCAGAACGCAATCAAAGAGCGCAGACTCACAACAACATCAGCACATCTTCTGGACATTCCCAATTGACATCTCCAACTGCAAGCTTTAACTCAGATGACAACTCTGAACTGGAAGATGACCAAGGGCACCTGGTTCTGGAGGAAATGGCGTTCTGTTCCATTGACAGTGCTTTCCTCATTGCAGCTGGCATACTTGCATGGATAATCGACTCAGGATGCACTCGACACATGACCTGTCATAAGGATTGGTTTGTTGACTACAAGGACTTGACAGCACCAAAGGCAGTACGGATTGGAGATGGGCGAGTCATACCAGCACTTGGTATCGGAACGGTCCGCGTCGCCATCACACTTGAAGGAAAACCAACCGTACGATTGTTCACAAATACCCTCTATGTACCCGAACTTGCTGCTAACCTGCTCTCAGTGTCCAGGCTCAATGACAAAGGTCTGAAGGTGATTTTTGACATCGACAAGAATTGCAAGGTTCTAACCAAGGAGGGCAAACTAACAGCCGTGGCACACCGCAAAGGACATCTCACTGTTTTGGACACTCAGACACCACCACCACCTGGAAATTCTCCCAACGATCCTCCTGAGATGGCATTTGCAGCCAACTGCACAACTGGTCTTATTCAGGAGATCCTGCCCAAGACTACTCCATCACTTGCGGCTCTTTGGCACAAACGTCTTGCACATGTTGGCTACGCAACTCTCAAGACTATGGCAGCAAAAGAGCAGGTCCATGACTTGCCTACAAGCATCGGCGCTGATGCTGACCA
>SZWC01022779.1:28741-39456 GCA_023375785.1 Penium margaritaceum
ATGGATGCACAGTAGAAAACATTTGGAGTGGGAGTAAAATCTGGTATTCTATGCTTTTGATTGGTACGTGCAGGATGATGACCGGCTGTTGAGCGCGTCGCAACTCCTCCTCAACATCGGCTCATCTCTGTCGGTGAGTTGGGTGACCTGGATTCAGTGTGGAAGAAAATCATTCTCATCGTCTCCTCACATATGGAGGGGCTGCCCAGCTCTAACCCTTGATGACTGTACACCAACTAGGTGTGCCAGCTGACATCTTGGCCTATGGAAGGTTCTAAGCTGAGTGGAGGATTGAGAGGCTACTAGGCTTGCCAGTAACCACGGCAGGGGTACCATGGCACACCTTGCAAACTTGCAGTGTGTGGTTGAGTGTGCCCATTATTGTCCTTCTCTTACTTACCTCCCTCCCCCATTCCCCCAAAGTCGTCCATCTCTCCCTCATATTTTTGTGTTCCCTCCCATCATTCATGGTATCTTTTGAGCGACAATGTGCATGTGGTACATGATTGCAGGAGCACTGGAAGGAAATGGAGCAGCGGATGTCAAGCTGGGAGGCGCAGCGTAAGCAGCTCGTCCAGAAGCTTGAGAACGCCTCGGCAACCGTGTTGGACCGGAAGAGTGAGCTACTGGCAATCAGCATGGAGCTGAGGGTAAGTGCATGTGTTGTTGTCACTTGAGGATGGTAGGATGAGAAGCTACGTTGACCTCGATGGTCGACAACTGCTAGTAGGTCTCTGCTACTGGTAGCTGACCTTGACCTCTCTGGCCAGTAGGTCTCTGATCGAAGGTCGAGTCGTGGGAGCAGTGGGTGTCGGTTAAGGGTGCACATCAATTCTCGGGATTGAGGTTCTAGAACCGCGGTTCCGGTTCTAGAACCGGAATCGCGATTCCGGTTCCAAGAATCTGGAACCGTCCGAGAATCGAGGTTCCACAATCCGGGTTCGGTGGGTGGGGGGTGGGGGAGGGAGGGAGGGCTGACAGTGATGACAAGTGAGTTAAATAAAATGCCTAAGTCCTGCTCGACTCCACTCGGTGGTGGAATCGAGCGGTTCTCACTTGTGTCGCACCAAGCCATGATTCAGGCTCGGAATCGAGCCTGAGTCATAGCTTGGGTACTATCGTTTGTGCTGCTGAATAGTGCGCTGCCGTGCACTATTCAGCAGCACAAACGCACGAACTCGTGCATTGCACTAGTTTGTGCGTGCACGCCGCATCCCAAACGCGTGCTTGCGTTTGTGCGTTCGTGCGTTTGTGCGTTCGTGTCGGCAGTAGGATCGCGCAAACGCACAAACGCACGAACTTGTGCGTTTGCGCAAATGACGGGGAGGGGGGAGGAGGATGCTTTGCTGATATTGGCATGCAGTGACGCGTCGTGAGAGCTCCTGCAACACCGCGGAGCATCAAGAAATATTCTCGCCATCTCGCTGAAAGAATGCACTGGGGAAACCCGACCCAGACCCCCCGTATTTTGTTTTACGGGGGCTTTCACAAGGAACCGTCAAAGAATCACGATTTCCAAAAGAATCACGATTCTGGAACCGGAATCGCAATTCCGGTTCCAAGGCTAGAACCGGAATCGAAATTCCGGTTCTTTTCTCAGAACCGCGATTCTGAACCGGTGTGCACCCTTAGTGTCGGTGGGTGGGAACTTCGTTCAGCGGGGGGGGAGGGAGGGGGATAATTACGGGACTTTGTGAGGAGAGTGCTGCGTGAGAGACTTCACAAAAGGGGAACGGGTGGGTGGGACTTTGCTATAAGTGGCACTTTGCTGTTGGGCAGGCAGTGTGGGGGTAACGGTGCCTCTCTTGCGAGGCAACTTTCACTGACCTGCAAGCCTAGTAGCCGGCACCATTCACAATGCACCAACCAATCTGCACTGACAGGCGGTTGCCTCTCGTGGGGCACAACGCTGCAACAACGCTGCAATTGTCCCGTTGAACGATCGCAAGCGCAGGCGCAGGCACTGGCGTCGACTGCAGGTGCACAATCAGGTACGTTGTAGGTGCTGGTGTCAGGCACGGACGTAGGCTCAGATCGCAGATGCAGGCGCAGTCGGTGGCGCTGCCAGGCATAGATGGCAGACAGGCGTAGGCTCAGCACGTGCTCGTATATATCACACGTGCAGGTGCGGATCGCAGGCGCAGGTGCGGTTGACACGCGCCAGTGCAGGTCGCAGTTGCTGATCGCTTTTGTACATCTCAGGGACAAGTGCGAGTGCAGGTAGCACGCGCTGGTCCTCCTCCTCCTTTTTCGTCCTCGTCCATGTCCTCGTTCTTTTCCTTGTCCTCGTCCTCGTCCTCGTCGTTGTCCTCGTCCTCGTCCTTGTCCTGCACGTCCTCCTTGTCCTTGTCCACGTCGTCCTCCTCCTCATGCTCCAACTCTTCCTCTCCCTCCTTCTCATCCTCCTCCTACTTGGAGTAGGAGTAGGCTACTCGTCCACCTCCCCCTCTTCCTCCCGCTCTCCCCTCCACCCCCTCTCCCCCTCACACCCTCATCCCCATCCCTCCTTTCCCCCTCCCCATCCCCTTCCGGCTCCCTATCCCCATCCGTCCCCTTCCCCCCTTTCTCCCCTCCTCCACCTTCACCCCCCTGCTCCCCCTTGCCTCCACATCCTCCCCCTGATCCCCTTGACCCCCCCTCCCCCCTCCGCCCTCCCCCCTGCCCCCACTTCCCCCTACCCCCAACCTCTCCCCCCCACCCTCCCTGCCCCCTCGGGTCCCTCCATCCTCTCCTCCCCCCTCCTTTCCCTCCTCCGTTGCTGCTGCTGCTGTTGCTGCTGCGCTCCGTTCTCCTGTNCACATCCTCCCCCTGATCCCCTTGACCCCCCCTCCCCCCTCCGCCCTCCCCCCTGCCCCCACTTCCCCCTACCCCCAACCTCTCCCCCCCACCCTCCCTGCCCCCTCGGGTCCCTCCATCCTCTCCTCCCCCCTCCTTTCCCTCCTCCGTTGCTGCTGCTGCTGTTGCTGCTGCGCTCCGTTCTCCTGTTCCCCCTACAAACCACGTCCACCTTGACCCAGTGTCAGTACAGTGATCATGACATGCCTCGATGTTGGCGTTGTTTGCTCTTTTGCCATCCTTCATCGTCATGGTTGTCGTTATCGGCGGCATCCTCGGCATCGTCATTCTTGTCGTTTGTTATTGTTGTTGTCTTGGTCGTTGTGGTCGTCATCGTCGTCGTCGTCGTCGTCTTCATAGTCGTTACCGTCACCGTCGCTGTCCTCATCGCCATCCCCGTCACCTTTGTTGACGTCGCTGTCGCTGTCACCTTCGTCGCCGTCGCCGTCTTCGCCCTCACCGTGTCACCATCATTGGTGTTGCCAACGCCGTCGTGGCCGTTGTAGCTGTCGCAGTCATTGCTGTAACCGTCACCGTTGTCGTCCATAGTCCTAGAACAACTATCAATCACCCTCTCCCCAACCCCTCCATCCTCTCTTGTGCCTCTTTCCGCAGGTACAAGGCACGAAGAGGAAGCTCAAGATACCGCCTGCAAGGGGGAACACTCGTGAAAGACGGACCCCTTCCGGCTGGACGACCCCTGGTCGAAGTCCAAGCCCACATTCAAGTCCAAGTCCATGTCCATGTCCATGTCCATGTCCATGTCCATGTCCATTTCCACGTCCATGTCCACGTCCACGTCCACGTCTAAGTCCATGGTCGAGTCCAAGTCCACATACAAGTCATTTTCTAGGTTTAATTCGCTGCCAATGCTTGTCTCTCTGTGAAGATTTTATTCACAGTCGGGATTGAAATTCGTCAACGTGCCGTGTAACTTCCAACCCCACATCTAACCGTCTTAATCTCCCACAGCAGCCAAACTCCTTTTGCATCTCAGTTTCCCCCTTGCTCCTCCCCCTTTCTCATGCGCTCAAATGTGTTAATTTAGAATTGGACTCAATTCTGGTATCCCAAGCCCTCCCTCTCAACTTATGTCTCCAGGAACACAACATTGTTCCTGTTTAACCACACATAGATCTTAACGAAAGACCCATATCTCATCCGGCATCTCAACATGTATTGCTCCTTGAAACAAATCCTCAGTGTCCACAGGTTTGCTATGCCTTCTCCCCTCTTCAAGCTACCAGACATTCTTCATAGCTGCCAATGCCTGTCTCTCTGTGAAGATTTTATTCACAGTCGGGATTGAAATTCGTCAACGCGCCGTGTAACTTCCAACCCCACATCTAACCGTCTTAATCTCCCACAGCAGCCAAACTCCTTTTGTATCTCAGTTTCCCCCTTGCTCCTCCGCCTTTCTCATACGCTCAAATGTGTTAATTTAGAATTGGACTCAATTCTGGTATCCCAAGCCCTCCCTCTCAACTTATGTCTTCAGGAACACAACATTGTTCCTGTTTAACCACACGTAGATCTTAACGAAAGACCTACATCTCATCCGGCATCTCAACATGTATTTCTCCTTGAAACAAATCCTCAGTGTCCACAGGTTTGCTATGCCTCCTCCCCTCTTCAAGCTACCAGACATTCTTCATAGCCACTCCATGGACAGTTGGTCCACTCACCGCTGCTCCCTCTGGAGCTGTCTGCTACGTCTGCTACATCTGCTACTTCTTCTATGTATATCTACGCCTGCTACTCCTTCTACGTCTGACTTGGATGTCATGGTGGCACACAAGTGAGGTTCGTTCGGTTGTAATTATTTGGACAGACGCAGTTGACTACAAGGCTTTGCATTTTGTTGTGCTAGTGTCGAGTAGGACATGTCGCAATGAGCATGGAGGCTGTGTTTCATGTAGGAGTGCAAGGTGGAACTGGCTCGCTTCCCGAGCGCCTGCTCTGCGACAGTGTTGGGTACGTTACACTCGAGAGGCTGCCACACACCGTCCCACACCCCCTGCGAGGTTCTACCCACGCCAAACCGTGGGTAGACGATTCGTGTGTGAAGGAAGGTGCAACACCAGACCCTTCTGCTGCTGCTGTTGCGGCTGCTTCTGTGGCACTTGTTCTTCCCGGGTCACTGTTGGTCTTGACAGCAGCTCTCAGAAGAGAAAGAAACACCATTTGGCCACGGTGAAAGGTGGGACCAGCCAACAGGTAAGCCACAATCGTGAGGAAGCTATGCTGCAGCTTCCTGATGGCTGCAAGAGCGGCTACTACTGCTGTTGTTTGTCCACTGGGACTACTGTGTGTTGGTGTATGGGCTTTGAGCTATCATGTAGCCTTGTTTAGGGAGAGTCTCCTAGTTTGAGCTGATGGTTCTCCAGTGGCTACATTACTTCTTCTGTGACATGAATGGTGCATTGCAGCACCTCAGTTTACTTATATGTGTCTAGTAGAGTTTTCTCGGTGGTCGAGACCCGGGCACTTGGTGGTTTGTGCCAGTGCTCCGGGAGACCCACAAAGATTGACCGCATATTGCCTCTGACAGGTTGTACACTCTCTTTGTGGTCGAGACCCGGGTACACGGTGGTTTGTGCCGGTACCTCGGGAGACCCTGCACTGGTTGGTCCAGTCTTAGGGACCTTTTGACAGACATGTGTAGTCTGCGTGTGGCTGAGACCCGGACGCCCGGTTACATGTTCCGGCGTCTCAGGAGGCCTAAACTTGCCTAGCTTGGCTAGACCGTGATGCTAGTGTGTCATCGGATATTCTGGTTGTGTTTGGGGTATGTTTGATATTTTCCTGTCGGTCGAGATCCGGGCACACAGTTGACTGTTCCGGTGCCTCGGGAGACCTCCAATTTGGGGTTTCATGTTCTGGGACATGTGTACTCCCCGTCCGTGCCCTCTGGTTCGGCGGGAATGACGGGACTTGGTGGACTAGCCGCCAGTCCCCGGTACAAAAGCTCAGCGTAGGGCTCATTGTACTTTCTCCTTGATTCTTAACTCATTCATTCCAGACTTAGCCAAATCTTGGCGCTGCATTTCTCTCACTCACACCCAGAGCTCATGTCTCATCGAGCATGGGCCTGCATGCCCTATACCTATTTCAGCATGGTATCAGAGCCATGAAGGCTGGCCAGTGGGTGGTGCTGGTCCGTCACTCGTGTGGTCGGTTTCTACACCGCCAGGAGAGAGCGTTCCCTTCGCTCCGCCATGTCACCAGCCTTCCAGCGCACTGACCCGACATTTGGGACCACCCTCTCCTGGGTACCCTGGCCAGCTTCCTCTGAGGGCCGTTTCCACTCTGACAGGAGCCGGCTCTCTACACGCCTCCGCGTGTCATCCGCCTCATGGCTTGGTTACCGGCCCCCCTCCACCCACTAGCCAGCCTTCTCCGTGGTCCTTCTCTTCACCATCACGACATGACGCTCTCCACGCTCATCCGCATCACCCTCTGCCTTCAGGGATTGATGTGTGGCTGCCAGCAGCACCGTTCAGTGATGCTGCCCTCTAGCCAACCCCGTGGTCAGTCTCTACACCGCCGGGACATGGCATTCTCCATCCTCACCATCCTGACTCTCATCGGATTGGTCATCTTCCTCCGCGGCAGGATCCATCTCTTTGTGGATTTACCTGCCACTTCTGTGGCGATGGACGTCACGGTTGGCGCCAGTGCCACCTACGCCCCAGTGGGTGGCATCCACCCTGGCCCTAGCCTCGTGAGTCTCCTCTTACTCCACAGCAGACGGACCTACCTCATTTGTCCGTTCCCCACACCGGCGCTCTGGTGATACTGTACACCGAGCTTCAGAACCTGCGGCACATGATGCAGCAGGTCAGGGACTACCTCCTCTCCCATCCGGTTGCTTCTTCCTGTTCCGCGTTGTCCTCATCTTCCTCCTCTTCTTCTGAGGGACTTTCCCCAGCTGCATCCGACCTCTCTTCTCAGTCCGCGGCTATTCTCTCCATCCTATGCTCCACTGGTGTCATGTCCCCTTCCAGTCAGCCTCCTGTTCGACGACGTCGTCGTCGCCCAGTGCATCATGTTCGTCTCGTCTCTGGCACGTCTTCATCTCCACCGGCTTCTGTCGTTGCACCGGTTGAGAGGGGGTGTGTGCATCTGTCCACTTCGACGTCGACTATGCCAGTGAGCACTGAGGATGGAGTAGGAGCACCTAGTACTGCATCTATTACATCAGCAGTATCAGCATCAGACACGTCCACACAGTCTCCATCCACGCTTTTTGCACCATCTACAGTACCAGCTGCATCAGCTGGTATAGCTGCACTTGCTGTACGAGCTACCCCACCTGTTGTATCGCCTGTAGTAGCGTCCTCTGCAGTTTCTATACCTTCAGCAGCAGTAGTCGCATCAGACATATCCACACAGTCCACATCTCTAGTAGGATCTACAGCACCTGCTCTGCTCAGAGCACCAGTTGTATCAGCTGTGACAGTTGCATCAGCAGCACCACCTACTCCATTTACTTCTGCACCAGCAGCAGCAGCATCAGCGTTATCTGCTACATCTACAGCTTCATCGACATCAGCCTCTGTTACAACACCACCTTCGCTTACAGCACCAGCTGCCTCAGCTGTGACAGCTGCTCCAGCGGCACCAGCGGTAACAGCTGCTCCATCTTCACCAGCTACGTCGACACCTTTGTCAGCGTCAGGTATTTCATCAGCATTAGCGACAGCACCATCTGTTGCATCCTCTGTGCCGACAGCACGAGCTGTATCTGTTGCCTCTGCAGCGCTTTCATCTTATACACCAGTCCTGTTAGCCACGTTGGCTGCACTGACCACATCGTCTCCACCAGGTGCACCAGCTCTATCATTTGGATCGACGCCTTCATCAGGATCCTCTACATGGGCGGTGTCGCCACCTTCAGGATCATCATCAGCTCCGGCTGTTGCATCTGCTCCAGCTTCTGTCTCAGTGATACCACCTACATCCTCTTCAGCACCACCTGTTGGGACATCAGCTACATCTACCATATCGACATCATCTACCGTACCTCCAGCATCAGTTCCATCTGCTACGTCGACAGCAGAACCTTCCTCAGTAGCACCAGCTTCATCAGCAGCACCAGCTTCATCAGCAGCACCAGCTGTATCATCAGCACCAGCTGCATCATCAGCACCAGCTGCATCAGCACCACCATCTTCACCGGAAGCATCTGCTGCATTAGCAGCATTGGCAGCACCGGCAGCATCTGTAGTATCAGGTGCATCTACAGCATCATCTCCACTGTCAGCATCAGCTGCATTGACAGCATCAGCTACATCATTAGCAGCAGCCACATCGGCAGCCTCAGCTACATCGATCGCATCAGCCGTGTTGGTTTCTACCTCATTGGTCAGTGATCGTGTAGCGGCTGATAGAGACACCTGGGAGGGGGGCGTCGGAGTCTTGCCCACCTATGGTGGTGACTGCAGAGTTAGTGCCCTTCACCAGGTCGGCAGCACCTAGTCATTCCTGTTTGAGATGACGTGAGGAGAATGAGATTCGTTACCAGATCAGTGAGCAGGAGACGTACGTCGCTACCGTTCGAGCGATATTGTCCGGCGACATCCCTCCACCGGAGGATGCTCCAGGTTACACCTTCATTAGAGACATGGAGAGGAGCGATCACATCCAGATGTCTAGAGAGTGCGAGCTGAGGGATGCAGAGGGGTGGTTGCGTGCACTACAGGATACGTTAGCCGAGGTACTTGCTGAGGGTTGTAGCGGACACAGCCCAAATGGTTCCGAGTCCAGTTCCGTAGCACCCTCAGACAGCACCTCACAGGATGGGGATCCTGATGTAGTGAGCAGCGACGACACATCAGACAGCCTTGCGACATCCTTCAGCTCACCCACATCCTTCTCCTTTCCACCTGGACCATCTCTCTCTACCTCTGAGTCTTGCATGCCTCCTACCTCACAGGTTGTCCAGCATCCACGTCCTTCAGTTGACCCTTTGTCTCAGTTCTTGGATACCTTGAGACATTCTACCTCAGGAGGCACAGCATCTGCACCCACTCAACTTTGAGCAGCGGAGATGGAGGTGATGGTACTCCGGAGAGTGGTTGACTCCTTGTCCAGCACGTACAGTGAGATGATGGTAGTGCTCAAGGATGTTGAGTTTGAGCTTCGCATAATGACTCAGGAGGATCATGCCGAGATGCGTGAGCGCGCCTCTCTTCTCCAGGGTTAGTTGGTTGTAGCACAGGAGCATCTACGCACATTGGAGTGTGCAGTTACTGTACCGACTGCAGGAGTGAGTTTCCCACACACAGCTCCAGCTCCATCTCCACTCTCCACTCCAGGATCTTCCAACACAATCCTCTCCACCTATACTATTTCGGAGTCTACTGGTTGGGACCTCTGGCACCTCCCATATGTGGGGGGATCAGCCTCACTCTCCTCGCTCAGCCATGGAGCATTCGGCAGCGTCTTCTCCACTCCTGCACCCTCCGAGTCTGATGAGAGTGACACACAGGATCCTGCTAGTTGGGATCTCTGGCAGCTTCCACGTGGTGAGTGACAGGCGTTAGAGAGTGCGTGAGTGAGTTGTGCACATGTTAGTCATTGTAGCCTCATCCTCATCTCTCTGATGACGTACTCACATCTCCAGTTACTGTCAGGTGTGTCTATTGTTGGATTGTTCTTCCCAGGATCATTTGAGCTAGGAGGAGATGTAGTGTTATCTTTAGGCGATAGGTTCACAGTTTTCTGCATGCAGGGAGAGTTGATGCATCCTAGCACATTGGTGATTGACGTTCATGTTCTCAAGACTCTCTCATTACGAGGGAGCGTCTGTGACTTCTCAGTTGGTACCTTGTCGACAGCTCTTGCAGCCCAGGGGGAGTGTTGGTGTATGGGCTTTGAGCTATCATGTAGCCTTGTTTAGGGAGAGTCTCCTAGTTTGAGCCGATGGTTCTCCAATGGCTACATTACTTCTTCTGTGACATGAATGGTGCATTGCAGCAGCTCAGTTTACTTATATACGTCTAGTAGAGTTTTCTCGATGGTCCAGACCCGGGCACTTGGTGGTTTGTGCCAGTGCTCCGGGAGACCCACAAAGATTGACCGCATATTGCCTCTGACAGGTTGTACACTCTCTCTGTGGTCGAGACCCGGGTACACGGTGGTTTGTGCCGGTATCTCGGGAGACCGTATGTACCTCACGAATGTACGGACGTATGTATGTATATATGTATGTATGTATGTATGTATGTATGTATGTATGTATGTATGTATGTATGTATGTATGTATGTACGTACGTACGTACGTACGTACGTACGTACGTACGTACGTACGTACGTACGTATGTATGTATGTATGTATGTATGTATGTATGTATGTATGTATGTATGTATGTATGTATGTATGTATGTATGCATGTATGTATGCATGCATGCATGCATGCATGCATGCATGTATGTATGTATGTATGTATGTATGTATGTATGTATGTATGTATGTATGCATGTATGTATGTATGTATGTATGTATGTATGTATGAATGTAAGTATATATGTATGTATGTATGTATATATGCATGTATGTGTGTGTGTATGTATGTATATATGTATGTGTGTGTGGGTATATGTGTATGTGTGTATGTGTGTATCTGTGTATGTGTGTATGTGTGTATATATGTATGTATGTATGTATGTATGTATGTGTGTATATATGTATGTACGTATGTATATATGTACGTACGTATGTATGTATGTATGTATGTATGTATGTATGTATGTATGTATGTATGTATGTATGTATGTATGCATGTATGTATGTATGTATGTATATATGTATGTATGTATGTATGTATGTATGTATGTATGTATATATGTATGTATGTATGTATGTATGTATGTAC
>SZWC01022780.1:15140-26875 GCA_023375785.1 Penium margaritaceum
ACCTCGACACATCGATGTAGCCAGGACTCGCCACATCGATGTGGGTTCGGGGGGCGTTGGCCAATATCCAGCCAACATGGTCTGGAAATCATGGGTTGCAAACAAATTGAATGTGAGCAAAAACATCACATTGAAACCGTCTGCCATTTAACATTTGTTGTCTTCATGTTCCACGTATTTTGGTGACCCATTTGGTGTATTTAAATCACTGTGGGTACTCAAATTTGGTGGTGGCTTGTAAACGGTAGCAATCTTTTGTGCAGGTAGGTCCCGGTTGCCCTCATAGGCCTACACCACATCGATGCTACATCAAAGTACCTCGCGGTACCGATGTGGTTGTAGGGGCCCTACAACGAACATCGAAGACAACATGGACCGCAACCAGTTCGTACCACTCCGCAACCAGTTGGGGACACTCCGCAATCCGTTTGCAACACTTCGCAACCAGTTCGCACCACTCCGCAACCAGTTAGCACAACTCCGCAACCAGTTCGCACAACTCCGCAACCAGTTCGCACCACTGCGCAACCAGTTCGCACCACCCCGCAACCAGTTCGCACCACTCGGCAACCAGTACGCACCACTCCTCAACCAGTTCACACCACTCCGCAACCAGTTCCCACCACTCCGCAACCAGTTCGCACCACTCTGCAACCAGTTTGCACCACTCCCAAACCAGTTTGTACCACACCACAACCAGTTCGCACCACTCCGCAACCAGTTCACGCCACTCTGAAACCAGTTCGCACCACTCCGTAACCAGTTCGCACCACTCCGCAACCAGTTGCACCACTCCGCAACCAGTTTGCACCACTCCGCAGCCAGTTTGTACCACTCCGCAACCAGTTTGCACCACTCCACAATGAGTTGGCACCACTCTTGAAGCAGTTCGCACCACTCCGCAACCGATTCGCACCACTCCGCAACCAATTCGCACCACTGCGAAACCGGTTCACACCACTCAGCAACCAGTTTGCACCACTCCGCACCCAGTTCGCACCACCCCGCAGCCGGTTTGCGCCACTCCGCGACCAGTTCGCACTTCTCCGCAACCAGTTCGCACCACTCTACAACCAGTTTGCCTCACTCCGCAACGCTTATGTACCACTCCGCAGCAATTTCGCACCACTGTGCAACCATTTTGCACCACTCCGCAACCAGTTTGCACCACTCCTCAACCAGTTCGCACCACTCCGCAACCAGTTCGCACCACTCAGAAACCAGTTCGCACCACTCTGCAACCAGTTCGCACAACTTGGCAACCAGTTCGCACCTCTCCACAACCAGTTCGCACCACTCCGCAACCAGTTCGCACCAGTCCGCAACCAGCTCGCACCACTCCGCAACCAGATCGCACCACTCCGCAACCCGTTCGCACCTCTCCGCACCCAGTTCGCACCACTCCGCGACCGGTTCGCACCACTCCGCGTCCAGTTCGCACCACTCTTCAACCAGTTCGCACCACTCGGCAACCTGTTTGCACCACTCCGCAGCCAGTTCGCACCACTCCGCGACCGGTTCGCACCACTCCGCGTCCAGTTCGCACCACTCTTCAACCAGTTCGCACCACTCGGCAACCTGTTTGCACCACTCCGCAGCCAGTTCGCACCACTCCGCGACCGGTTCGCACCACTCCGCGTCCAGTTCGCACCACTCTTCAACCAGTTCGCACCACTCGGCAACCTGTTTGCACCACTCCGCAGCCAGTTCGCACCACTCCGCGACCGGTTCGCACCACTCCGCGTCCAGTTCGCACCACTCTTCAACCAGTTCGCACCACTCGGCAACCTGTTTGCACCACTCCGCAGCCAGTTCGCACCACTCCGCGACCGGTTCGCACCACTCCGCGTCCAGTTCGCACCACTCTTCAACCAGTTCGCACCACTCGGCAACCTGTTTGCACCACTCCGCAGCCAGTTCGCACCACTCCGCGACCGGTTCGCACCACTCCGCGTCCAGTTCGCACCACTCTTCAACCAGTTCGCACCACTCGGCAACCTGTTTGCACCACTCCGCAGCCAGTTCGCACCACTCCGCGACCGGTTCGCACCACTCCGCGTCCAGTTCGCACCACTCTTCAACCAGTTCGCACCACTCGGCAACCTGTTTGCACCACTCCGCAGCCAGTTCGCACCACTCCGCGACCGGTTCGCACCACTCCGCGTCCAGTTCGCACCACTCTTCAACCAGTTCGCACCACTCGGCAACCTGTTTGCACCACTCCGCAGCCAGTTCGCACCACTCCGCGACCGGTTCGCACCACTCCGCGTCCAGTTCGCACCACTCTTCAACCAGTTCGCACCACTCGGCAACCTGTTTGCACCACTCCGCAGCCAGTTCGCACCACTCCGCGACCGGTTCGCACCACTCCGCGTCCAGTTCGCACCACTCTTCAACCAGTTCGCACCACTCGGCAACCTGTTTGCACCACTCCGCAGCCAGTTCGCACCACTCCGCGACCGGTTCGCACCACTCCGCGTCCAGTTCGCACCACTCTTCAACCAGTTCGCACCACTCGGCAACCTGTTTGCACCACTCCGCAGCCAGTTCGCACCACTCCGCGACCGGTTCGCACCACTCCGCGTCCAGTTCGCACCACTCTTCAACCAGTTCGCACCACTCGGCAACCTGTTTGCACCACTCCGCAGCCAGTTCGCACCACTCCGCGACCGGTTCGCACCACTCCGCGTCCAGTTCGCACCACTCTTCAACCAGTTCGCACCACTCGGCAACCTGTTTGCACCACTCCGCAGCCAGTTCGCACCACTCCGCGACCGGTTCGCACCACTCCGCGTCCAGTTCGCACCACTCTTCAACCAGTTCGCACCACTCGGCAACCTGTTTGCACCACTCCGCAGCCAGTTCGCACCACTCCGCGACCGGTTCGCACCACTCCGCGTCCAGTTCGCACCACTCTTCAACCAGTTCGCACCACTCGGCAACCTGTTTGCACCACTCCGCAGCCAGTTCGCACCACTCCGCGACCGGTTCGCACCACTCCGCGTCCAGTTCGCACCACTCTTCAACCAGTTCGCACCACTCGGCAACCTGTTTGCACCACTCCGCAGCCAGTTCGCACCACTCCGCGACCGGTTCGCACCACTCCGCGTCCAGTTCGCACCACTCTTCAACCAGTTCGCACCACTCGGCAACCTGTTTGCACCACTCCGCAGCCAGTTCGCACCACTCCGCGACCGGTTCGCACCACTCCGCGTCCAGTTCGCACCACTCTTCAACCAGTTCGCACCACTCGGCAACCTGTTTGCACCACTCCGCAGCCAGTTCGCACCACTCCGCGACCGGTTCGCACCACTCCGCGTCCAGTTCGCACCACTCTTCAACCAGTTCGCACCACTCGGCAACCTGTTTGCACCACTCCGCAGCCAGTTCGCACCACTCCGCGACCGGTTCGCACCACTCCGCGTCCAGTTCGCACCACTCTTCAACCAGTTCGCACCACTCGGCAACCTGTTTGCACCACTCCGCAGCCAGTTCGCACCACTCCGCGACCGGTTCGCACCACTCCGCGTCCAGTTCGCACCACTCTTCAACCAGTTCGCACCACTCGGCAACCTGTTTGCACCACTCCGCAGCCAGTTCGCACCACTCCGCGACCGGTTCGCACCACTCCGCGTCCAGTTCGCACCACTCTTCAACCAGTTCGCACCACTCGGCAACCTGTTTGCACCACTCCGCAGCCAGTTCGCACCACTCCGCGACCGGTTCGCACCACTCCGCGTCCAGTTCGCACCACTCTTCAACCAGTTCGCACCACTCGGCAACCTGTTTGCACCACTCCGCAGCCAGTTCGCACCACTCCGCGACCGGTTCGCACCACTCCGCGTCCAGTTCGCACCACTCTTCAACCAGTTCGCACCACTCGGCAACCTGTTTGCACCACTCCGCAGCCAGTTCGCACCACTCCGCGACCGGTTCGCACCACTCCGCGTCCAGTTCGCACCACTCTTCAACCAGTTCGCACCACTCGGCAACCTGTTTGCACCACTCCGCAGCCAGTTCGCACCACTCCGCGACCGGTTCGCACCACTCCGCGTCCAGTTCGCACCACTCTTCAACCAGTTCGCACCACTCGGCAACCTGTTTGCACCACTCCGCAGCCAGTTCGCACCACTCCGCGACCGGTTCGCACCACTCCGCGTCCAGTTCGCACCACTCTTCAACCAGTTCGCACCACTCGGCAACCTGTTTGCACCACTCCGCAGCCAGTTCGCACCACTCCGCGACCGGTTCGCACCACTCCGCGTCCAGTTCGCACCACTCTTCAACCAGTTCGCACCACTCGGCAACCTGTTTGCACCACTCCGCAGCCAGTTCGCACCACTCCGCGACCGGTTCGCACCACTCCGCGTCCAGTTCGCACCACTCTTCAACCAGTTCGCACCACTCGGCAACCTGTTTGCACCACTCCGCAGCCAGTTCGCACCACTCCGCGACCGGTTCGCACCACTCCGCGTCCAGTTCGCACCACTCTTCAACCAGTTCGCACCACTCGGCAACCTGTTTGCACCACTCCGCAGCCAGTTCGCACCACTCCGCGACCGGTTCGCACCACTCCGCGTCCAGTTCGCACCACTCTTCAACCAGTTCGCACCACTCGGCAACCTGTTTGCACCACTCCGCAGCCAGTTCGCACCACTCCGCGACCGGTTCGCACCACTCCGCGTCCAGTTCGCACCACTCTTCAACCAGTTCGCACCACTCGGCAACCTGTTTGCACCACTCCGCAGCCAGTTCGCACCACTCCGCGACCGGTTCGCACCACTCCGCGTCCAGTTCGCACCACTCTTCAACCAGTTCGCACCACTCGGCAACCTGTTTGCACCACTCCGCAGCCAGTTCGCACCACTCCGCGACCGGTTCGCACCACTCCGCGTCCAGTTCGCACCACTCTTCAACCAGTTCGCACCACTCGGCAACCTGTTTGCACCACTCCGCAGCCAGTTCGCACCACTCCGCGACCGGTTCGCACCACTCCGCGTCCAGTTCGCACCACTCTTCAACCAGTTCGCACCACTCGGCAACCTGTTTGCACCACTCCGCAGCCAGTTCGCACCACTCCGCGACCGGTTCGCACCACTCCGCGTCCAGTTCGCACCACTCTTCAACCAGTTCGCACCACTCGGCAACCTGTTTGCACCACTCCGCAGCCAGTTCGCACCACTCCGCGACCGGTTCGCACCACTCCGCGTCCAGTTCGCACCACTCTTCAACCAGTTCGCACCACTCGGCAACCTGTTTGCACCACTCCGCAGCCAGTTCGCACCACTCCGCGACCGGTTCGCACCACTCCGCGTCCAGTTCGCACCACTCTTCAACCAGTTCGCACCACTCGGCAACCTGTTTGCACCACTCCGCAGCCAGTTCGCACCACTTCGCAACCATTTCGTACCATTCCGCAACCAGCTCGCACCACTCCGCAACCAGTTCGCACCACTCCGCAACCAGTTCACTCCACTCAGCAACCAGTTAGCACCACTTGGCAACCAGTTTGCACCTCTCCGGAACCAGTTTGCACCACTCCACAGCCAGTTCGCACCACTCCGCAACCATTTTCGCAGCTCCGCAACCAATTCGCATCTATCCGCAACCAGTTTGCACCACTCTGCAACCAGTTCGCACCACTCCGCAACCAGTTCACACCACTCCTCAACCAGTTTGCACCACTCCGCAACCCGTTCGCGCCACTGTGCAACCAGGGTGCACCACTCCGCAACCAGTTCGCACCACTCCGCAACTGGTTCGCACCACTCCGCAACCGGTTTGCACCTCTCCGCACCCAGTTTGCACCACTCCGCAACCAGTTCGCACCACTCCGCAACCAGTTTGCACCACGCCGCAACTAGTTCGCACCACTAGGCAACCAGTTTGCACCACTCCGCATCCAGTTTGCACCACTCCGCAACCAGTTCGCACCACTCTGCAACCAGTCGGCACCACTCCACAACCAGTCCGCACCACTCTGCAACCAGTTCCTAACACTCCGCAACCTGTTTGCACCACTCTGCAACCAGTTCGCACCACTCGGCAACCAGTTTGCACCACTCCGCAGCCAGTTTGCACCACTCCGCAGCCAGTTCGCACCACTCTGCAGTCAGTTCGCACCACTCCGCGACCAGTTCACACCACTCTGCAACCAGTTCGCACCACTCGGCAACCAGTTTGCACCACTCCGCAGCCAGTTTGCACCACTCCGCAGCCAGTTCGCACCACTCTGCAGTCAGTTCGCACCACTCCGCGACCAGTTCACACCACTCTGCAACCAGTTCGCACCACTCGGCAACCAGTTTGCACCACTCCGCAGCCAGTTTGCACCACTCCGCAGCCAGTTCGCACCACTCTGCAGTCAGTTCGCACCACTCCGCGACCAGTTCACACCACTCTGCAACCAGTTCGCACCACTCGGCAACCAGTTTGCACCACTCCGCAGCCAGTTTGCACCACTCCGCAGCCAGTTCGCACCACTCTGCAGTCAGTTCGCACCACTCCGCGACCAGTTCACACCACTCTGCAACCAGTTCGCACCACTCGGCAACCAGTTTGCACCACTCCGCAGCCAGTTTGCACCACTCCGCAGCCAGTTCGCACCACTCTGCAGTCAGTTCGCACCACTCCGCGACCAGTTCACACCACTCTGCAACCAGTTCGCACCACTCGGCAACCAGTTTGCACCACTCCGCAGCCAGTTTGCACCACTCCGCAGCCAGTTCGCACCACTCTGCAGTCAGTTCGCACCACTCCGCGACCAGTTCACACCACTCTGCAACCAGTTCGCACCACTCGGCAACCAGTTTGCACCACTCCGCAGCCAGTTTGCACCACTCCGCAGCCAGTTCGCACCACTCTGCAGTCAGTTCGCACCACTCCGCGACCAGTTCACACCACTCTGCAACCAGTTCGCACCACTCGGCAACCAGTTTGCACCACTCCGCAGCCAGTTTGCACCACTCCGCAGCCAGTTCGCACCACTCTGCAGTCAGTTCGCACCACTCCGCGACCAGTTCACACCACTCTGCAACCAGTTCGCACCACTCGGCAACCAGTTTGCACCACTCCGCAGCCAGTTTGCACCACTCCGCAGCCAGTTCGCACCACTCTGCAGTCAGTTCGCACCACTCCGCGACCAGTTCACACCACTCTGCAACCAGTTCGCACCACTCGGCAACCAGTTTGCACCACTCCGCAGCCAGTTTGCACCACTCCGCAGCCAGTTCGCACCACTCTGCAGTCAGTTCGCACCACTCCGCGACCAGTTCACACCACTCTGCAACCAGTTCGCACCACTCGGCAACCAGTTTGCACCACTCCGCAGCCAGTTTGCACCACTCCGCAGCCAGTTCGCACCACTCTGCAGTCAGTTCGCACCACTCCGCGACCAGTTCACACCACTCTGCAACCAGTTCGCACCACTCGGCAACCAGTTTGCACCACTCCGCAGCCAGTTTGCACCACTCCGCAGCCAGTTCGCACCACTCTGCAGTCAGTTCGCACCACTCCGCGACCAGTTCACACCACTCTGCAACCAGTTCGCACCACTCGGCAACCAGTTTGCACCACTCCGCAGCCAGTTTGCACCACTCCGCAGCCAGTTCGCACCACTCTGCAGTCAGTTCGCACCACTCCGCGACCAGTTCACACCACTCTGCAACCAGTTCGCACCACTCGGCAACCAGTTTGCACCACTCCGCAGCCAGTTTGCACCACTCCGCAGCCAGTTCGCACCACTCTGCAGTCAGTTCGCACCACTCCGCGACCAGTTCACACCACTCTGCAACCAGTTCGCACCACTCGGCAACCAGTTTGCACCACTCCGCAGCCAGTTTGCACCACTCCGCAGCCAGTTCGCACCACTCTGCAGTCAGTTCGCACCACTCCGCGACCAGTTCACACCACTCTGCAACCAGTTCGCACCACTCGGCAACCAGTTTGCACCACTCCGCAGCCAGTTTGCACCACTCCGCAGCCAGTTCGCACCACTCTGCAGTCAGTTCGCACCACTCCGCGACCAGTTCACACCACTCTGCAACCAGTTCGCACCACTCGGCAACCAGTTTGCACCACTCCGCAGCCAGTTTGCACCACTCCGCAGCCAGTTCGCACCACTCTGCAGTCAGTTCGCACCACTCCGCGACCAGTTCACACCACTCTGCAACCAGTTCGCACCACTCGGCAACCAGTTTGCACCACTCCGCAGCCAGTTTGCACCACTCCGCAGCCAGTTCGCACCACTCTGCAGTCAGTTCGCACCACTCCGCGACCAGTTCACACCACTCTGCAACCAGTTCGCACCACTCGGCAACCAGTTTGCACCACTCCGCAGCCAGTTTGCACCACTCCGCAGCCAGTTCGCACCACTCTGCAGTCAGTTCGCACCACTCCGCGACCAGTTCACACCACTCTGCAACCAGTTCGCACCACTCGGCAACCAGTTTGCACCACTCCGCAGCCAGTTTGCACCACTCCGCAGCCAGTTCGCACCACTCTGCAGTCAGTTCGCACCACTCCGCGACCAGTTCACACCACTCTGCAACCAGTTCGCACCACTCGGCAACCAGTTTGCACCACTCCGCAGCCAGTTTGCACCACTCCGCAGCCAGTTCGCACCACTCTGCAGTCAGTTCGCACCACTCCGCGACCAGTTCACACCACTCTGCAACCAGTTCGCACCACTCGGCAACCAGTTTGCACCACTCCGCAGCCAGTTTGCACCACTCCGCAGCCAGTTCGCACCACTCTGCAGTCAGTTCGCACCACTCCGCGACCAGTTCACACCACTCTGCAACCAGTTCGCACCACTCGGCAACCAGTTTGCACCACTCCGCAGCCAGTTTGCACCACTCCGCAGCCAGTTCGCACCACTCTGCAGTCAGTTCGCACCACTCCGCGACCAGTTCACACCACTCTGCAACCAGTTCGCACCACTCGGCAACCAGTTTGCACCACTCCGCAGCCAGTTTGCACCACTCCGCAGCCAGTTCGCACCACTCTGCAGTCAGTTCGCACCACTCCGCGACCAGTTCACACCACTCTGCAACCAGTTCGCACCACTCGGCAACCAGTTTGCACCACTCCGCAGCCAGTTTGCACCACTCCGCAGCCAGTTCGCACCACTCTGCAGTCAGTTCGCACCACTCCGCGACCAGTTCACACCACTCTGCAACCAGTTCGCACCACTCGGCAACCAGTTTGCACCACTCCGCAGCCAGTTTGCACCACTCCGCAGCCAGTTCGCACCACTCTGCAGTCAGTTCGCACCACTCCGCGACCAGTTCACACCACTCTGCAACCAGTTCGCACCACTCGGCAACCAGTTTGCACCACTCCGCAGCCAGTTTGCACCACTCCGCAGCCAGTTCGCACCACTCTGCAGTCAGTTCGCACCACTCCGCGACCAGTTCACACCACTCTGCAACCAGTTCGCACCACTCGGCAACCAGTTTGCACCACTCCGCAGCCAGTTTGCACCACTCCGCAGCCAGTTCGCACCACTCTGCAGTCAGTTCGCACCACTCCGCGACCAGTTCACACCACTCTGCAACCAGTTCGCACCACTCGGCAACCAGTTTGCACCACTCCGCAGCCAGTTTGCACCACTCCGCAGCCAGTTCGCACCACTCTGCAGTCAGTTCGCACCACTCCGCGACCAGTTCACACCACTCTGCAACCAGTTCGCACCACTCGGCAACCAGTTTGCACCACTCCGCAGCCAGTTTGCACCACTCCGCAGCCAGTTCGCACCACTCTGCAGTCAGTTCGCACCACTCCGCGACCAGTTCACACCACTCTGCAACCAGTTCGCACCACTCGGCAACCAGTTTGCACCACTCCGCAGCCAGTTTGCACCACTCCGCAGCCAGTTCGCACCACTCTGCAGTCAGTTCGCACCACTCCGCGACCAGTTCACACCACTCTGCAACCAGTTCGCACCACTCGGCAACCAGTTTGCACCACTCCGCAGCCAGTTTGCACCACTCCGCAGCCAGTTCGCACCACTCTGCAGTCAGTTCGCACCACTCCGCGACCAGTTCACACCACTCTGCAACCAGTTCGCACCACTCGGCAACCAGTTTGCACCACTCCGCAGCCAGTTTGCACCACTCCGCAGCCAGTTCGCACCACTCTGCAGTCAGTTCGCACCACTCCGCGACCAGTTCACACCACTCTGCAACCAGTTCGCACCACTCGGCAACCAGTTTGCACCACTCCGCAGCCAGTTTGCACCACTCCGCAGCCAGTTCGCACCACTCTGCAGTCAGTTCGCACCACTCCGCGACCAGTTCACACCACTCTGCAACCAGTTCGCACCACTCGGCAACCAGTTTGCACCACTCCGCAGCCAGTTTGCACCACTCCGCAGCCAGTTCGCACCACTCTGCAGTCAGTTCGCACCACTCCGCGACCAGTTCACACCACTCTGCAACCAGTTCGCACCACTCGGCAACCAGTTTGCACCACTCCGCAGCCAGTTTGCACCACTCCGCAGCCAGTTCGCACCACTCTGCAGTCAGTTCGCACCACTCCGCGACCAGTTCACACCACTCTGCAACCAGTTCGCACCACTCGGCAACCAGTTTGCACCACTCCGCAGCCAGTTTGCACCACTCCGCAGCCAGTTCGCACCACTCTGCAGTCAGTTCGCACCACTCCGCGACCAGTTCACACCACTCTGCAACCAGTTCGCACCACTCGGCAACCAGTTTGCACCACTCCGCAGCCAGTTTGCACCACTCCGCAGCCAGTTCGCACCACTCTGCAGTCAGTTCGCACCACTCCGCGACCAGTTCACACCACTCTGCAACCAGTTCGCACCACTCGGCAACCAGTTTGCACCACTCCGCAGCCAGTTTGCACCACTCCGCAGCCAGTTCGCACCACTCTGCAGTCAGTTCGCACCACTCCGCGACCAGTTCACACCACTACGTAACTAGTTTGCACCACTCCGGAACCAGTTTGCACCACTCTGCAACCAGTTTGCACCACTCCACAACCATTCCGCACCACTCTGCAACCAGTTCCTAACACTCCGCAACCTGTTTGCACCACTCTGCAACCAGTTAACACCACTCTGCAACCACTTTGCACCACTCTGCAACCAGTTCACACCACTCCGCAACCAGTTCGCACCACTCCGCGACCAGTTCACACCACTCTGCAACCAGTTCACACCACTCCGCAACCAGTTCACACCACTCCACAACCAGTTCGCACCACTTCGCGACCAGTTGGCACCACTCCGCAACCAGTTGGTACCACTCCGCAACCAGTTGGCACCAATCCGCAACCAGTTGGCACCAATCCGCAACCAGTTTGCACCACTCCGCAACCAGTTCGCACCTCTCCGCAACCTGTTCGAACCACTCTGCAACCAGTTCGCACCAAACTGCAACCAGTTTGCACCACTCCGCAACCAGTTTGCACCACTTGCGCAACCAGTTGGCACCATTCCGCAACCAGTTCAAACAATCTGCAATTAGTTCACACCACTTCGCAACCAGTTGGCACCTCTCCGGAACCAGTTCACACCGCTCCGCAACCAGTTCGCACCACTCCACAGCCAATTCGCACCACTCCGCAGCCAGTTCGCACCACTCTGCAGCCAGTTCGCACCACTGCGCAGCCAGTTTGCACCACTCCGCAACCAGTTCGCACCACTCCGCAACCAGTTCGCACCACTCCGCAACCAGTTCGCACCACTCCGCAACCAGTTCGCACCACTC
>SZWC01022781.1:14549-36412 GCA_023375785.1 Penium margaritaceum
TTGAAGAAAACATCTGAGGCAGCAGTTCTGGTATGACAGGTGAGGAACACGAGATTTGAAAGTACCAGGTCTGAAACGTTAGATCTGAAACGACAGATGTGGGCCAGCAGGTCTGGTTCCACGGATCTGGAATAACAGCACTTCGAACAGAATATCTGAAACAGCCGTTCTGGAGAAGCAATCCTGGAGCAAAAACTCTTGAAGTACAGTTGTGGGACAGACGGGCAAGGAAGCGACACACCCGAAATGGAGCACGAAAGGTGGAGAGAGAGGTTGCGGTGGTGGCGACGGCGCTGGTGGCGACGGCGGTGGTCTTTGTCGCCGACGACGACGACGACGGGGGAGGGATGTTGCCCCTTCCGCCCTCGGCACTGCGCTCGCTGCCGTTCCTCCTGCCGCTGCTGCTGCCACTGCTGCTGCCGGGAGAGGACGGAGGGGAAGAGTCGTCAGCAACGAGGGCGACGAGCGCGCAACCCGACCAGCAGAAGCAGGCGTCCCCGCCAAGCACGCAAGGTGCGGGGGCTTCCCAAGCGTGCCAGTCAGGGGGGACGAGCGCGGCAGCGTTCCTCCACCGCGCTGGTACCACGGCCGGGGTCACAGGCCATCAGATGGGGTTAAAAAAAAGCGCGGGAACGACAAAATTAAATCGGACGGATTATCTGGAGCGATTGACTGGCCATCACGGTCACAGGCCATCAGCCATCGCCGATGGGTAAAAAATCGCATCTTTCCCGCCACTAGTTCAATTTTTATTTTAAAATGGGTCAACGGGTAATGCGACTTTCGCCGTCGTGCGAAACAGGCAGGTGTTATCTGATCCGAGGGCGGGTTATTTTATTAAAAATTTCCAGTTTCGCGCGATGACGACGACGGCCCATCAGCGCCCATCAGCCGAAAGGGTTGATGGGCGTTGATGGGCAGTCACGTGCGCTGACAGCCAGGTGGAGCTGTCGGTCCATCACCATCACGGTCATACGCCATCGGTCGAAGACGATTTCACGACCAGTTGTGGCGGTGACGAAGTTAGCGCGAACATTTCAAATCTTTAGAGCCAACTACGAGGGCGGTTAGCGTCATGAAACTTCGCGCCGGAACAGCCGGCCATCAGCCTGTTTTCGTCGTCGAATTTTCAAGCCCATCAGTGATGGCCTGTGACCCCGGCCCACGTCGTCAGCCGTCGTCACCGACCACGCCCTCGATCCACCTCCCGTCACTGTGGAAGTGCCAACCCTAGGCAACACGCATGTCACGAATGTGCCGGCCGTCGCAGACCTGCCGGCATGTGGTGACAGAAAGAACGCGCTGGTGTTGAAATCGACTCAGACACTGCCAACAATTTTGTTGGAACTGCCGCAGCGAGCCCACTTCCTCTTTTTCAGGGGCATGGTCCCCCGGGATCTGGGCGAGAACATGGAATTGTTTTGGGGTTAAAGATCCTCAAGCACCACTATGTGGGCCAATTGGGCCGGGATCTCCGCCGGGGTAATTGCACCAACATCTCCTACATTGTCTTTCTCGACTCCGGACATGAGTCGGGAGCTGTGAACCTCCTCTCTCCCCCTCTTAGCGAGGACTAAGCAGCACCGTCTCATAGCAAGATGCCAACACGGAAAACTCATAATTTGGGGGAAAAAATGAAACTAGGTTCTAGCTACGTGTACAAAAGGCATGAGATCCATGGAAGCCTAAGATGTTCAAGGTGCTCGCAAGCATGAAACATGCTAGCTTATGCCCCCTCCTCACCTAACACCTTTCTTACCACACGAAAACTAATCCGTTGATCATTCTCATTCCAATGTCCATGGTGCATATCCTCTCTACTTGGTTGTTGGTGCAGAGTAGAGGTCATCTCACATGCATAAGATCTATGAAAACTTTGTTGGAGTGCACCAATACCTACAACTTGTAACACACTCAAACCAAGTATGATCCTGCCCACACATGCATTAAAGCATCGTGGCTATAATGCGTACATCAAATCCCACCACAACCAAGACCGACATAAACCAATGGACAGATTGCCAGTAGAAGCACTCCAACATGCAAGGGTCGCTCACGCTAGGGCCATGGCGACGAGAGCGGCAAGGAGTTAGAACAACCTTAAAGTTAGAGCTCAGAGACAACAAGTACGTGGGTAAGGAGCAAGCGAAGTGATAAGTGCCAGTTGACCGGGCCACCCACGCGAGGCTCTCCACATGGAGCTCAGACGCCACCCAGGGATCGAACCCAACCCTGGAGCGAGCAAGCTCCGGGCGGTTTCTCACACGCCGGTACAAACCGGACGTGCTTTTCCGACGGATCAGCAACGTGTCTCACTAATCTAAGAGCATGCAAATGAGCCAAACTCTACCACATCGACCACGAGAGTATGTGGTGCATGCACTACCAAGTACTTCTCTCATGTGAAAGCTAATCATCACACACTGAAGGGAGCAAACATGCTCCAAGATAAGATTGAGCATGAATGAGCTCACGCCAATCTTGCACCCGGCTGAGACGCCGATGATGTATGGTCCACAACGTGTGCGCCTTGAGCTTCATGTCAGCTTAGTCACCTGCAGTGATGATGTGCGTGAATGGATGGAGTCAAGAGGTCACTTGCGTGTCTGGCAATTACAACCAACACTCCCCCATGACCCACAGATGAACAGTCCACACACCACATAGAGAGCAACAGTACAGGCAACGGACAGGGAGTGGTCACATCAACCAGGGACATTGCGTATATGTAACATGTTAACTGCATGCATGGCTGCCTTGAACATTCCATTGCTAAGAGCTTTGGTGAGAAAGTCTGCAAGCTGCTGACGAGTGTCGACCCAGACAGCCTGAACTTCTCCTGCGACAATGCGCTTGCGAACGAAGTGATGCTCAATGTTGATGTGCTGAGTGCGTGAGTGATGCATGCCATGCTTTGCGATTGCCTTGGTGCTTTGATTGTCGCAGCGTAGTGTGATGCAACGAATGGGCACACAAAGTTGTTGCAGCAGGCGGGACAGTCACACACTCTCTCATGTACCTGCTCCAAGCGCAACGTACTTAGCCTCACAGGAGCTACGAACAACACATCCCCGCTTCCCACTCTTCCAAGAGACAGCAGTCCCATCCACAAGAAAGATGTAGCCGGTGCGAGAACGAGCGTCTGTGTCATGAGCCCAATCAGTGTCAGTGTACCCGTCAACAACCATAGAAGGCTGCGACCTGTAGCACAACCCTACTTGTGTGATGGACAGTGCATAGCGGATGACACGCAGTGCTACCTCGAGATGCCTCTGACAAGGCTCCTGAGAGAACTCAGTAAGAAAGTTGACCGAGAAGGCCACATCCGCCCGGGTGGTGGTGGCAAGGTGCGGTAGGGACCCAATCACACTGGGGTAATCAATGAAATCGACACGCTCTCCCAACTGAGACGTGTCAAGTGACTTCAGCAGATGCTAACCAGCTAGAGTCTTCGGTGTGGATGTAGTGGGAGTATCAGTCAGCAAGGAGGCAAAGCGCTTCCCCAGGCTGCGGATGTAGGCAACCTGGTGAACGTGTAGAGTGCGGTGCTGATGGTCACACTCAAGCTCCATGCCAAGGAACACTCGAGTCGGGCCCAGGCCCTGCATCTTGTAGGTGGACTACATGAGAGTCTTCACCGACTGCACCGTAACATGAAGGGGTGACGCAATGAGGAGATCATCCACGTAGACCAGGATGGCCACTAAGGGCTGCGAGGGTGGACTCAAGAAGAGAGTTGGGTAAACATTGCTACGACGGTATCCTCCTCTCTCGAGCGTGAAGGAGATCTCCTGGTTCCAGCAGCGGGTCGACTGCTTGAGCCCATAAAGGGCCTTGCACAGCTGCCAGACCTTGTTCGTGCCATGAGTGAAGCCGGGGGCCTGTACCATGTAGATCTCCTCGTCCAGTAACCTGTGTAAGAACGCAATATTAACGTCCATTTTCTCCAATTCCCAGTTGTGGTAGGCGACCAGACTTAGGAGCGCTCTAGCCGTGGTGTATCATCCGACTGGGACAAATGTCTCATCAAAGTCAATGGCTGGGACCTAATAGAATCCCTTGGCGGTGAGGCGGACCTTATACTTGTCGATCGTGCCATTAGGTTTCTATTTGCGCCAAAGAACCCAACGAGCTAAAACGCCCTTGCGACCTGTGGGAGATCGACAGGCTCAACGACCTCATGTTCCTTGAGGGCGGTGAGCTCCTTGCACATGGCCTTTTCCCAGAGGTTAGCGTCAGCTGCCTCCCTCGCCTAACGTACAGTAGTAGGCTCTGGTGGGAGTGGAGGAAGTCCACTTGTTGCAAAGCAGGCAGCGATGTAGAAGGCAACAGGTGCCTCAAGGGCACTGTAAAACTCGTGAGCTACGAGTGCATATCCCACAACTGAGATGGGATGGACCACACTGGCAACAAGGCCAAGTGTATCCAGTCCCGTAGGTTTGATAGTAGAGTCAGCTGTAATGGAGGACGCACTAGAGCGAGTGTGACGTTGCGAAGGCTGAATAGACTGTGAGGCAGAATGCGACGGAAGGGAGCAGAGTCTTCCTCCGTGGGTGTACGGCTCTGGCCCGACTGGAGGGACATCAGCGATAGGAGGAGATCCTGTCTCACCAACGAATGAAGAGGGCTGCAAGGCAGGCGCCGGAGGGGAGTCAGGAGTAACACGTGGAGAAGACTGTGCCGGGATGTTAGCGGACACTGGCATAGCACTGAGAGGCGCTGACGCGCACTCAGAGGAAACAAAGGGAGAAGGTGGGGTGCTAGGTAGCGTGTCAGACGGTAAAGAGGGAGAGAGACCAATGCAAGAAGGGACCTTAGATGACAAGGGGACTGTAGAGGAGGACGGGACATAACCAGACAGAGCTGGCAGAGTCCCTACGAGATCGGAGGCTGAGACAGACCCACCCCTTCAAAGCCGATGGAGCAAGGACAGGGAAGAGGGCGGAGCAACACATGACAGGTCACGAGGAAAGACGTCCTCAAAGAAGAGATCGTCACGAGACTCAACAACACGGGCACGTTTGGGGTCCCAAAAGCGCCACACCTTCGACAAGGTAGAGACACTGAAGAAGGTGCAGAAACGTGTACGAGGACTGAGTTTTCCGTCGCGAAGGTCTTTGGGGAGCCAGACGGCAGTGAAATATTCCCAGACACGAGCAAGGCGAAGGTCGGCGCAATGATCAAACCAACATTCAAACGGGATGACATGACGAGGAAGGGGACCATGGGGAACGCGGTTCTAAACTCACATCATGTAGGACATGGCCTCGAAAGAGACGAGAGGAGGGAGGTCAGAGGCACTGAGAAGAGTGCGGACACCATCAGCGAAGGTCCTATTTCAACGTTCGTAGACGCCGTTCTGCTGGAGTGGGTATGGGGCTTTAGCCTCAATGTACACCCTGTGAGACGTGAGGAAGCGAGTAGTAGGTCCCATGAACTCACCGCCACAGTTACAACGAAAGACATGGAGACGACGTCCACAGGCGAGTTCAGCCTGTGGAAGCAGACGTCAATCTTTTGCTTAAGAGAAAAAACTCAACGCATGCAAAAGAAGTCACCAGTAAGATATAGAGCGTAACGACCAATTCTCCCAAGAACCTCATGAGAAAGAGGTCCCATAATATCAGCATGCAGGAGATCGAGGGGATGGGACGTGCGAGATTCAGAGGTGGAAAAAGGGGACCGGTGCATCTTGCCCTGAGCGCAGTCAAGGCAATCAGGAGGGCAAGGGACAGGGAATGTGGCAGCATCAAGACCATCCGTTGTAAGAACACAAAGCAGGCTTTCGATGGCAGCAGTGTGGATGTGGCACAAGTGGTGGTACAGCAGCTGCACGTGCACAGTGGAGAGACAGTGAGCAACGTGCAAGTGGGTAACAGTGGAAGGAACCAGTGCAAAGATGGGGACACTGAACAAGCGGCCATAGCCTTTGCCCTGCAGCAAGATGCGGGTAGAGGTGCGATGAGAGACGGAGAGAATGCCGTGACTAGAGGAGAATTCTATGCCTTGGTCATCAAGCGTCGTGACAGAGAGTAGACTCAACTCAAGCAATGGAACATACAGGATGTCGGGCAAGAACAGTTCCTCCCCAGGACCCACAAAGCGCACGACACCAACCCCATGAACAGGAAGCAGTTACCTTGAGCAAGTGCGCACAAAGCGAATAGATCCCACAGGGCCAAGAGAGACAAAGGATAGCGTGACGAGGTCATATGATGGATGGCTCCAGATTCAAGGATCCAGAAGCCACCTGACGCACAAACAGTGGAAGGGTCATGACTCACAGCGGCAATGGCAGCGTGTGGGAAAAGATGCTGACCACAAGCAGCAAGACAGTGGGGCAAACGAATAGATTGCCAATCCTCAATCCACAAGACATCGGTAGGAAGACACCCAAGAACATGACCGGATGCAGGACCGCGTAACTCTCCATCAATAACGCACGTAAGTGACTCTTATCCAGAGCATCCACTCTCACCTCCCAAATCACGAAGATGATGCTTGTAGACGTCATGGGAGAGGGTAGCATCCAACTGGCGCTCGTCCTCAGACGGGTCCGGGGTGATGACAACGCCGGAAGGGGGACGCCGGGGCAGGTGCATGGGATATACCCAGGCGGAAGGTAAACAAGACCCGGAAGGGGGGCCGTAGTAGACTAGCCCCTGTATCCTAGGGGCCACCCCCAGGGATAAGGTAACAGCGGCGGGGTCGCAACTGTGCTGTAGACGGCAGCGTCGACAATAACGGAGGAGTTGCGGCTGGTAGGAGCCGTGGAGGTGGTGGCGCGAGAAGAGGTCCCAGTGGTGCCGGAAGAGCACGCCCAATGCGCCCGCATGGACGATGCAAGGCGCTTGTTGTCTGGTGGAACTGGACACTTCAGTGCAGAGTGCCCGATGGCACCACAGTTCCAGCTTGTGACAGTACTGGGGGAGGACGCAGACGAGGGAGCGCCACTGGAGGCCTTCCCCTTGCCCCGACCGGCTTGCCCACCCAGACCAGAGGCTCCGGTATATTTGCCTCTCCCCTTTCCACGGCCACTCCCCCCTCCACCTTGATTTAGGAGGGATGCGGCTGAGGTAGAGGGAGAGGACGAGGAGGTGGAAGAAGAAGAAGAATTGGAGGGAGAGCAGTGCTAGCAGCTGCAACAACCGCACGATGGATGTGCTTGTTTTGGAGGACGCTCCACCAGTCAGTAAGGCACTGGACAGTGAACTCCCAGAGGGTCCCAATGCCGGAGGGGGGGAGGGGGGGCAGGCACAGGCTTAGGGGCAAGACGTTCGAGCTCAGATGCTTTCACCTCCATGAAGATGTCGGACAATTTGGGGACAAGGCCGTTGGCAATGGAGAGGACGGTAAGAAATTGTCAAGGCATCGCTTTGCCTAGATCATGGAGGAGACGAAGGCTGCGGGCCCAATATGTGTTCGCAGTCTCATCAGCATGCTTTCTATGCGTGTTGAACTATACAATGAGTACACTTAATGCTACATGTCCGGTAACAGTGGTGTGATGCTTGATGAGTGCATAAGTGCCAACAGGGTCAGCAGGTGTGCAGCGTGTTGTGTCAGTATTGTAGGACCCGATCTCATTAGTGAGGGTATTGTGTCCAGCACGGATAAGAGTACGTACGGAACGTGCGGACTCAGCCTCCGTGGGAACAAAGGGAGGGTTTGCAAAGGGATTTGGCTCGTGATAGTACTTCCACCGTTGTTCACCCTGTGCCCAGGCACTGAACCGAATCTCCCAGACTCGAAGGTGAGGATGGAGGCAAAGTGTGGTGGTACGGAGTCAAAATCAGGCTTGCATTGCAAGGGCTGTGCAAGGGCTTTGGCAGTAGCAGCACTTGCAGCGGCTGCGACAACAAGAAGGTCGGAGGTGAGAGAGCTAGCAGTATTTGATGCAGAAGCAGGTGAGGTGGAGAATGCAGCAGCAATGCCAGCAGCAACAGACATAGAGGACGTGGAGAATAGTATTGGCTGCAGGTGATTGAGAACCAAAGCACCGATGTGGTCGGCAAAGGTTTCTTGGTCTCCATGTTCAATGAGCAGCTTTACTTTTGCAGTGCGCTGTGTAGTTAGAGCTGTTTGGAGAGCTACTCGCTCCCATCGCAACTCTTCCTATAGCACGACATATTGGTCATCATCAACAAGCATGGTGAGACCCTAGCCTGTTTTGGCAGAGTTTCTCCTGTCCCAGTGGGCATGGGATTGTAAGATGGGTGTGGCCCATCAGGTCACTGCTGCACAACAACGGAGCTAGATGCATGCACACGGCCACAGAGGAGAGAGGAGGAGAGAAAGAGAAAGACGGCCAAGAGGCAGGTAAACAAGAGCTCACCAGAGCTAACGGCGCAAGCCAAACAGTGGTGGGAGTGCAGCAGCTGCTGAAGCAACAATGACTGCCACAGAGGAGGAGGTAGAGACGATGAGGCAGGCGGGGCAGCACCTATGAGGATGGAGGCGACTGCTGCATTTGTAACAAGGATGAGAATCTGATGACCTGGAGATGATGACTTAGCTGTAGAGGATGCCTGAGTCGAGGAGGTCTGGATGGAGACAACAACACTGAAGAGAGTAGTGACATCTGATGCTGCTGCTGCTACTATAGAGTCTGTGACGGCGGCAGTTAGTGTGGCGATGTTGAATGTTGCGGCTGCGAGAGATCCTTGGTTCACGGCAGCAATGGTGTAGGTTTCAATAGCCCTACCAGCAACAGTGCTGGCTGGTGCACGAGCAGCACGTGCTGTGGTAGAAAATGTGGAAGCAACAGCAGCGCTAGAGACAAGGGTCACTTCCAGAACAGTACAAATGTCAGGGGACCCAGAGGATGTAGCGGTTGCCTGGGAGGCAACAGGGCATGAGACACAACGTGAAGTAGTGCGTCTACGAACTGCCTGTGCTGGCGCTCCTGGTGCTGCTGGTGTCGCCGGTGCCGCCTCACCAGAGGCAGCAAGCTGACTCTGTTGACGTGTTCTATGGGCAATGGGAGAGCTTACAGGTGATTGAGGACGACGTTGATCACGTTGTGGCCCAGTGGCTGGTGTGTTTTGCATGGTTGGTGAGTTGTCGGAGGTAGACTGACAGATGGCCGCATACTCTGCAGCGTCAGCGCGAGCCTCATGGTCTTCCGGATCGTAGTCCTTACCAGGGTGGTACCTTGGGCTCTCATAGCGGCGGTGTGACCACACCTCCAGCCCCGCCTGCCTTGCCAGCTCCTCATGGCATGCGATCACCTTGTCGATGCGCGCACGTTCACGCCAGCCCCTCGAACACGTGGGGACCAGGTCAGTGCCAGGCGGTGAAGCCAGGGTGTCGATTCAGGCCGCAGATGCGGCTGCTTCTGGTGCTACATGGCGAGGAGATGATGGGATTTATCACGGTGGTGTGTGGAGATAAGATGTGCTAGGGCCGCGAGACAGAGGACCTGGGCGGCAAGGCAGCCAGCCACAAGTGGAGGCGGCGAAGCAGCAGAGAGAGGGATGCCAAGGGGTACACATTTCAAGCTGAGGGCTATGAGATGCGAGGAGTGTAGTAGAGTGGCAGGAGAGGCGCGATGTAGACGAGAGATGCGGAGGAGCCAAGGCTGTCTAGCAGTCAGAGATGAGCTGGCGAGAACTGTAGGCTGCGTGCTGCAAGGTGCAAGCAACGCGCTGTAAGGCTGAGTGGCGGGAGAGGCACCGGGTAGCCAAAGGATGCAATACAGTTGAGGCTACGGAGCAGCGGATAGCAAGCTGCCAACTGCTAGCTGGGAGCAGTGAGATGGCGTGACGTGAGAAGCGTCGGGCAGTCAAGATACGCGCAGCAGTTGGACTTGCGTGGCGGAATAAGCGCTAGGCAGCCAAGACGCGCGGGGCAGCCGGGGCTGTGGAGCAGCAAAGAGTGAGCTGTAGATGGCTACGAGCTGCGAGCTGGATGGCAGAAGAGGTTCTGGGCAGCCATGAAGTGCAGGATAGTTCGAGGCAGTCATACCACGGTGCAATGCTCTTAGTGGCGAAAAGAGTTCCGGCACGTGGGCTCATCCACGGGAAGCGGATCGACGAGGACGGTTGTCCCTCCTTGCTCTGATACCAGTAGGTAATGACAGATTGCCAGTAGAAGCACTCCAACATGCAAGGGTTGCTCACGCTAGGGCCATGGTGACGGGAGCGGCAAGGAGTTGGAACAACATCGAAGTTAGAGCCTTGAGACAACAAGTATGTAGATAAGGGGCGAGCAAAGTGATAAGTGCCAGTTGAACGGGCCACCCACGCGAGGCTCTTGACGTGGGGCCCAGACGCCACCCAGGGATCGAACCCGACCCTGGAGCAAGCGAGCTCCAGGCGGTTCCTCACACGCCGGTATAAACCGGACGTACGGTCCCAAGGGATCAGCAACCAGGCTCACTAAGCAAAGAGCATACAAATGAGCAAAACTCTACCACATCGACCACGAGTGTATGTGGTGCATACACTTCCAAGTACTTCTCTCATGTGAAAGCTAACCATCACACACTGAAAACAGCAAACATGCTCCCAGATAACGCTAAGCACGACTGAGCTCACGCCAATCTTGCACCCAGCTGAGACGCCGATGATGCATGGTCCACACCGTGTGCGCCTTGAGCTTCATGTCAGCTTAGTCACCTATAGTGATGATGTGTGTGAGTGGATGCAAGAGGTCACTTGCGTGTCTGACAGTTACGACCAACACAGTAAAGACAATAATATGCAAATTGGGTCCATGGATCGGTCCACCGAGAAAATCCTAGAAGTTGCATGAAAGCAGCAAAGGTCCCCAGCTAAAGCTCTGGCATGCCATCACAGCTGTCCAACAGTTGTGGACGAGTGGACGACCACGCGATGGCATCCCGGCACCAGCAGGGTCCGCGTCAGGGATGTGCACGAGGATGGTCACGGCCAAGTGGTCATAGTCAGCTATACACAGAGACGAGAACGATTCACATCACAACACTTCCGCATGACCGAAGACACGCATGTCCATCCACGTGCAGAACTTACATGAGTTTGCAATGAGATGCTCAACACCCTACCCTGAAGTACCCTCAGACAAAGGGCGAAGCTCAATCTGCGAATGGCGGTCCCAAAAAATTGAAATGGTGTTGCGCTAGTATATACAAGACTATTTTCTACTGCCTCACACACTGGGACTCAAGTCTGTAGCATGCTGCGTCCAGACTTGCACCTGAGCCGCGCTGGCTGCTTTGCTGCAAAAGAGTAAACTTGCACTTGAAAGCTAGCACTGAGATTGTAGTTAGGAGTAATGACTATGTTGACAGCAAGAAGAAAGCTTAGTGGGAGATACCATCCACACTAACCTAGGCCCTCACTTATGTGAGGCTTCTCCCCTAGTTCACCAGCTTAATCAGGAAACGGTGAAAATGCTAACTACCCCCTATTTTGTCACCCATGATGCTCATGTACCCTGACCTCAGAACAATAAGCCCCATCCGTCCCCACCTTCGAACATAAGCCCCATTCGCCCTCACCCCTGAAGAATAAGCCTTATCCGCCTGTGTCCAATAAACCCCATCCGTCGACCTGTTTTCACCATGCTGAAACAGCGACACTCATCGTTGCTTGAGTATAGTGAAAATGGGTATGCCGTCCATCCTTGCCCTTCATCGCGATCGTTGTGATGGAGGGCCGCTAAAGCATTAAGAAATTGGGGAGGTAGGAATTCAAAGTGACTAAAGTGCCGGCCGACGTTCGTCAGTCGGCACTTCGTCAACCACCGCCTCGCTCCTCTTCTCAGTCCGCAGCCCACCCTCCAATGGACCACGTCTGATCTGATCAAGGCCCTTGTGATTCAGGACCGCGATGGATCAGGCAACCGGTAGGCTGCCGGGAGGTAGGGTGTGGGAGGGACTTCGCCATGGATTCCGGCCGACGGGCGTTGGCGGGAAACCCCGCTCCAATAATAGGAATTCAAAAAATCCCCTTTTTCTTTTATATTTTGTTTACAAACCAATCCCCTAATCACACCGGGGTTTTAGGAGTTTATTTTTGCGCGGGTCCCTGTGGGAACCTGCTAGGCACTACTACCGTGGGGCCCAACGGGATTCCTTCCTATGCATGGGGAGCCTCGGACCCCCCATGCAAACTTCTCGCAAACCATCCCGAAAAATCACAAACCCCTCTATAGAGCGATTTGTGATTTTTGGACTAGAGAAACGTGATGCCAACATGTCGGTGTCGCATGCCATGCGATGTCGACATGCTGCCTCTCGACATGCGAGAGGGGTATATCATTTTGTTTTCTAAACCCAAAACCCACGTCTACGCAGAAGGAACGAATGAGACTTATTGTTCCGCGGTAGGGGCGAATGAGGCTTATCGTTTCTAGAAGGGGAATTAGGCTTATTCTTCAAAACGAAGGATATATGATCATTCCGGAATTCCACTGTTTTTTGCGGCATAATTCCGCTGTACCCACTGTTTGGGCCCCCGAATTTTCTCCTAGCCATTTTTCACACATTTTTGACACGGTACTCACTTTACACACAAAATTATTCCTATACCCACTTTTCTCGGAGTGCCTCAGATCATGCGTGCCGCGTCCACTTTGGGAAAAAATACACGCTACACCAGTCTAGTACAAATCATTCTGGAAAAATGGGTACAAGACGTTTTAAATCTTAATTTTTATTATTTTCATGTGACATTTTATTTTATTACATCTTCATTATTCCTTCACGTGACCAAATATCAAAAGTTTGTTTTACTTAGTGACATCGGCGTGCTTTTGGTATGCAAACTATAGGGGATGTCATTTGTTTCCAGTTAAGAATGTCGTTTTTTATTGTCGGACATGTGGTCCTCGCCTTTTCGTGCACGTCACAATCACGCGATAGCAGCGGTCCACGGTCACGTGATGTGCTCATTCGCTAGGCGAATGCGCACATCACGAGCGAAACGGTCCTTCGACTGGGCCTGCCTGCCGGCTCTCCCCGGCGGTTTCAACTTCAGAACGCTCTCCTGAGCTGCTCTGCCGCACCGAAGCCGCTCTGCCGCACCGAAGCCGCTCTGCCGCACCTGACAGCTGTCCAGCAATCCCCACGCTCCGTCACCACGCGGCATATCCAACCCCTCGGAGCTAAGCATGGCGGGCCTTTTGCCCTATGTGATCTACAACATCAGAAGAATCTTCTCCACGTGACCATCCTCGTTTTCATCCAAGGTGGCCAATGCAACAACCAAGATCGGAGCTCCGAACAATCGACCAACCGGAACAGCCTGCAATCCACAGATCCAACATCCGCATGGCTTCACCGCCACGTCAACGACAACATGGACAACCCGGAGAAGGCCATCATTGATCCCTGATGTACTTCAACTTTTTCTCATGCTCTCCTTGCTCATCTGTCCCATGGTATTCATCACATCTCAGGACTCTAACGTACCTGAAACTCCGCGACATCCGGCGGCAAGAGGAAGACAAACATGCACATCCCCTTTTTCTTGAGCCATCAAGCATCGGAGCTCATGGTGGTTGCCAAGTGACATTTTTAACCTCAGTTCCACGTCCGCAACATCTCAAATTTCCCCGGTTCTGACGTCTCCTTTTCAATTTGAGTATCCTGTTATCAAGACCAAAGCTCTTCACCTGGTCACCACGTCCCACTCGTCCCTTTACTTCAGAAGAAAGCTCTTTGTTGGAAAAGTTTCACTACCAAACCCGGCGCTCTTCGACGCGCGGAGACCTAAAAAAAAGTGGCCAAGGAAAACAGAAAATGAAAAAAGTGGCTGGGTTTCCGCGCTGCGTCCGATTGTCACCACACACCGCCTACTGGATTACTCCACAACCTTCCGCAACCCTTACTTTAGCCCTCAACTTTCCGATCACTCCCATCCCAGGTTGTGCAGTGTGGTGCCCCCGCACTATCCTGCCCTATCCACCATCAGTCACCAATGGCCAACGGTAAGGTTTCGTACCGACACTCGCTACACTTCCGCCTTATGGCCGCAAGGCTCATACACAGCAACCAGGGTCCACACTCTGAGTTTTCGCAACCCTTCACTACACCCTCCGAATTTTGGAGAGGTTTTCTATCCTAAACTCCCCGGTCCTATTGACCCCTCCTGCTGTCTTTCACTACAAGGACCTAACCCTGATTGCACCTCCCGAACTGCAGGATCTGCAAACATGGAGGGCGTGGAAGGAAGTGTCCCAAACATCAAGGGTTTTACGCTCACCGAGGAAGCAACAGCACCCTATTCGGGTAAGCAAGGCAAGAGGCTCTTTAGAGCGAACGGCAGAGTTATCAACCCCCGAAAAGAGAAAGGGAGCCCCACTAGCTCAAAAAGCACCACTTCCAAATGCCGTGTCTTTTGTCCAGGCAATGACGAGGAACCTGAAGGTCGGTCCCTCTTTGACCCTCTTCCTGGCACAAACATCTCTAAATCAGCTCACATCCTCTCCTTCGCTCGCAGGGCAAAGCGCAGCCCAAACCCACACTCAAGCCTCCACAATGACCGGGAACGTAGGACAAGGCCTCCAAACACACGGATCTGGCACCCCCACGGTTCAAACATCATCTTTGGCTGGGGCCCACCCTCGGCCCACAATCCACGGCAGCCAGCATGGAGCACAAATCCCCCTCACCGCTGCTGGCGGTCATCAAGGCCAAGGAAACACCACCCCAACCTCTGGCCAGGCCGTTCAATCCACATCTGCCGTGGGTAAGACCACTTTGTACTGCTCCATTTTCAACATGTCTATTTCTACAACTGAGGCTCACAAACATCCTGCTCCCACCCACCTTTCAGTCATGAGCGTGAATTCTGAAGGCTCTTTTGAATGCCGCTATGGGAACTCCGCTACCGCTGCTGCAGGAAATGCCTCGGGTGGACACACACCTCCCCCAATGGAACTGGAAAACATGGACAACCTGGAAGCGGAACTCGAACTTCTCTCTAACCTGCTAACACAGATTGGTGCAACCACTCTGTCCTCGGAAAAAAATCTTGAGCAGTTTCAGCTCAACCATCACCCTCATCTTCAACAACCAACATACCGGGTATGGAGAACGCATTGCAAAACACTTTCTTGATATGCTCCAGAGGAAATTCAAGAGCATCCCTGCTGTCACTATCCACACGGCAAAAGTCTTCGCTATTGAGTCCGTCCCCAATGGACGCCTACGCATGGCCCGTTACACCATTCAATCTGAGGACACCTCAGGCAACATAACGGCTTTTGCCGTCTAACTGTCACCTTTCCTCTTCTCCCTGGCAGGTCTATGGTCACATATTCCACCCATTCTGCCTCAAGTATTTTTCCTGTCCAGAACCTATCCTCTTCCTTCTCCTTGCGCAGAATTTGATGGCAAGGTAGAGGTGGTTGTCACGAAAGTGACCCACCCAACCTATGAGGCAACCAGATCGCTGAACCCGCTTGAGACTTCGCTCGCCATCAAAGTTCTCCCGAGAACTTTATTATGGGCGATGTCTTCCAACCCCTCACCAGGGAATGTCAAGCAGGCAAAACCAAACCTCCACTGATGAAAATCATGTGCCTTCATCGTTACGTGAACCCGCTCACTGGACTAACATCGAACACAGTCCTTGGACTTCCGTTCGGCCATCCTGAAGACGGTACCTTCCTGGAGGTGGTTCCGGTTTTCTCCTTTGGTGGTAACCAAAAGTGCAAAATGAACTTGTACTTCTCTGGTCTTATCTGTCAGTACTGCAACAACAACCACCACATGTGCTACCATGCTTTCTTCCCAGTGACTCGCTCTCACCCCCTGAACGGCATCAGATCCATCATCGCTGTGCATAGACAATGCGGTACGTCACGTACCCATTGTCCCCCTCCCCCTCGGATTTCCACATCTGCAACTATCTTGCTTGCAGGAACTACTCCGGACGGTCTTTGGATATGCTCCACGCACATGCAATCACAGACACACACAAACAAGCCCACAGAGCTTACAGGACAAACCCGACACAGGATCAACTCATTGTGAACGTCAATGCGGACCTGGATACCCTGAAGAGGCACTTCAAGTTCTGAACTCCAATTTTGGTAAAGCTCTAACTGGCCCTTCCCACTCTTCCCTCGAGAATCCCACGACTAACACTGTTTCTTGCCCTTGCAGACCTCATGGCGAGCTCATGTTTTGCTCAGCTCAACCCCAATCCAAACTTCAAGGAATTTCCTACAATGGTTACTCGCCCTGCTCTGCCCCCCCCCCCCAACTCTCCAGATCTTCAGAGGTCAATATCTACCAAACCCAGCTGCTCGGCCCAACCCAACTCCCTCCACAAGCACGGATTTTTTCGGACCTGGAATACTAATTTAGGTATGCTCTCTTTTCAAAGCAGATCTAGCTTAGACAACCTCAACTCTTTTCAAAGCTCTACAGGCGGTATTCTTTCATGTATCAGAGGGAGAAGTATGTTTCAAGTGTTGTTTCCATTTCACTATGCACTCTGGACCTGCTATAGTCCCTGCTGTTATACAACCAAAGGTAGTCTGATCCCTCAGAGACCTTCTGTAGCACCAGGCATTACAGTAAATCTCTCACTAACCTCCCCTTCTGATGACCACTCAAATAAAATCAATCCATTCCAGAAACATCCTCTCAGACAAAACTCTTGCCAACGGGACAACGTATGTACTCACCCACTCACACCCCCCTTCTCTAACCTCTCTCTTACCTCCCTTGAGCACAACCACAACCTTTTTCTGATCAGATGGTCTCCAACGCCCTCAATGCAAGTGTTACCTCCCAAAACTGGACTTTCACAACTATGACATACAATTTCACTCCAGATACTCAGTAGAATATTTACAACATGAACATCGCTGGTACACCCCTTACCCGCACTTCCCACATGATCACCCCTCACAAACTTCGCCCACCACAGTATACACTTCCTGGTCTTCAACCAGGAAGTGTATACTGCAAAACCAATCGTCCACTACTCAAAAAAGGAAAAATACACCTAACACTGGACAAGAGAACAAACCTAAAATGGGCAACCCCCCTCCCCCCCTCCACCAATCTAGCTGGATGCTAGATTGGTGGAGCTCCGCGGAAAGAAGCTCCACGGAAATGTCATCTCTGGAGGGACAAAAGGCAGGGAAACGATCTTCCACCCCCCCCCCCCCCCCCCTCTGGAAACCTCTATTTCCATATGCTGTTTAAACATTAACAGCATAACAAAGTCCTAAAAAATTCCATTTCTAGGAAGCTGTTTATCCCTCCATAAGCCCACCTTCTGTGCTCTTATAGACACACACCTAGACACCAAAAAGAAGTACACTATCCTACAAAAACAAATAGGATGGGACATGGAATATACTCTATCAAAATCTCTCCAAACCGGAGGTGTGTGCCTCCTCTACCGTAAAACTGACAACATCAGCCACGTTCTGTCAACTCAAACCAATAACACAAAAATCCTCCACGGTTTTCCTATGACACTAACCTCTATCTATGCACCTGCCCTACTAAGGCAGAGGAAAAAGTTCTGGAAAGAACTGGACAGCTTCTTGCAAGATCACCCTACGAACTTCCTACTTGGAGACTTCAACTCCATGGCTGAGGAAATAGATAGAAACCTCCAAGAGCTTTCCAAAGACTCACACTTCCTCAACAACCTTCTGAACTTCCATGACCTGCTAGACAGTTTTAGAATCCTCCACCCCCTCTCCTCCTTCTTCACTTCTTACTCTACCCCTCACAAACCCTCCTCTTGTATTGACTTCATTTGTACAGAACTCTCACAAACCCACACAGTCAAAGAAGCAACCCACGCTGCAGTTCCAGACACCCTATTTGATACAGATTCAACTTCAATGCCCCCACAAACCAGGCAAGGGCCTATGGAAGCTCAACACCTCTCTTCTATCGAGACCGTTCGGTCACTTGCTGCTCAAAAAACTCAACCACTCCGTCTGGTCTTCATACAAACTCATGGTCAAGAAGGCTTTCAAAAAGTATAGTGTGGATGAACAAAAACGCCGGAAAAAAACAATCACGGACCTAAACAATAAGATCAGTACCCTCCAACAACAAAGATTCATTCACCCACGTGACCACAATATCCAATCCGAACTGTGCAAACTCGAAAATTCTCTAAAGAAATACGTACTTGAGGAAACCAAACACAAACACACCGTTGCTCAACTCAATTATGCAGAAGGCCTCAAACAAGCCTCCAATTTCCTCTCCAGTCACATACGAGCACAAAAAAAGGGAGCCACAATTACTGCCCTTAAAAACACCAATGCACATCTCACTACTGCTCCAGCTGAACTAGCCTCCATCATCACATCCTTCTACAGTCAACTCTTTTCACAACCAAGCCCCCCACTCTCGCTTCCAAACATGCCTCCATTAAAACAAATCCCACAAAAATTTCTACAGGCATTACAAGCCCCGGCTAACCACGAAAGAAATTCGTAAGAGTATTTTGCAAATGGCTTCTAGTAAAGCCCCTGGACCTGATGGTATCTTCACAGAATTCTACAAAGAGGCACCGGAACTCATTGAATCGAATCTCCTTAGGGCTTTCAAAGCCTTTCTCAATGATCCAGATAAATTTGTGGAGTTCACGGACTCGGTAACATGTCTTCTCTTCAAGAAAGGTGACCCAACCGACATCCGTAACTATAGACCTATCTCACTCCTAAACACTGACTACAAAATCCTTGCCAAAGCACTAGCAAACAGACTACAGGACATCCTCCCATACATCATTAGCCCGGAACAAACCGGTTTTGTAGCCGGTAGAAGCATCAAAGACACTCTTTTGTGCATCCTCGACATGCAACACTGGACAACTCGTACCAAAACAAACCTTACCTTCCTACTTGCAGACTTTGAAAAGGCTTACGATACCCTTCTTCGCCCCCACCTCTATAGCACCATGCAACATATGGGATTTCCCCCCATCTACATCCAATGGATCCAGGCTACTCTGCATCACACAAGGACAAGCTTTCAACTCAACGGGAACCTCAGACCGCAAATTATCACAGAAACCGGCGTAAGGCAGGGATGCCCCATAGCCCCTTTACTCTTCATTATTGCAATAGAACCCCTAAACCAATACTACTCAAACATGATCGACAAGACCATCCCCTCCTCAACCTGCTGCCCTAGCTTTGGTGCATATGCTGATGACACCACGATTTTTGTCAAAGATCAAGCAAATCTGGATAAAGCCACACAGATTCTAGACATTAGCAAGGATCTGACTGGCTTAAAAGCAAACAAAGGCAAAACAATCCTCTTCCCTGCTAACCAACAATTCGCAGTCCCTTCATCAGAAAACTTTCAAACATCCACAGAACCACAACGGGTTCTGGGTATCAACCTTGATCATGATAGTCAAAACTCGTCCATGTGGGCTAAAATATCCAAGAATATCAACAAATCAGCCATAGCGTGGAGGAATTTTAATTTCACGCTCTCAACTCTAATCATAATCATAAACAACTACCTAATTCATAAATTCCTCTACCACTCAGACATCTGCCCCCCTTCAACAGTCATACTTAAAAAAAACCAAAAAACAGTTCTCAACCTGCTCTCCGCCTCCAAACATGACGGTGAACTTCGCTTCATCAACAAAAACCTTGCCATCCCCCCCCCCCCCCCCCCGATAAAGGAGGACTGGGGATTCTATGGCCTACTATACTGGTACAATCCCAACAAGTGTTGAGAGCTTATAACTTTCTCTCTTCCACGCAAGAAGCCTGGAAGAATGTCGCCTGCACTACACAAAGCTTCTTCAAAATGGGTCACTTCTTTCTCTCCCACCCAGACATTCTCAAGTTCAAGGGCCACCACAACCCAAGATGGACGGGGATTCTAACCCAATTTCTAGCGACAAAACCAAAAATCCTACCTCCATCTTTGTTAAGACGGGAATTACTCCAAGAATATGTTGCTTTCAACCGTTTCTTCTTAAAACTGAACGACAAACCCTTTGGACTGGATAAAAGGGAACATTTCTTACTTGAACGGGAATATCAACTCAAACATATCTTTCATCAACAACTCTCGCTTTTCCCCTCAGGGAAGACACTACAAGAACGGAATGTCATAGACAAGGTTAAATGCGCAGTCCCACAAGAATGGATTGACATCATCCTCCAAAGGAACAAAGACAATTCCTCTACACACGATTTTTGGTTTATCACATCGTACAAAAACAAACCGCCAGCTTTCATCTACAAGTTTCAACCTACAGATGACGGTTACATTGCGACCACCTTCACAGTCACACAGGACCTTACTATTGAACCCACTGATTTCGCCGACACTCTAGTCCACGATTTAAGCATTTGGACACCAGTACACACCAGGGACAACAAATTTCTCGGTCACTGCAATAATGTCTCTATCCCACCGTGGCGTATCGACCTCCCAAAACCCTCGAAACGTATGGAAATCTACCACACACTCGTCAAACAAAATATCAAACCCGTCACCTACAAGGAAAAATGGGCACAGGAAGGTGCTCCGGAACCCAATGACAAGGCCCTACAAGTCATCCTACACTCAAAAATCATCCCAGCAAAGCCCAAAGACACCCTTCTTAAAATCCTCATTCGCAGCATCCAAGTACGATACAGACTACGCTTCTTTTCCCACCCTTTTGAAAACATTTGCCCCCTGTGCGGCCTACACAGTGAAGACATCGGTCACGCATTTGAACAATGTCCCAAACTCCAAAGCGTCCTACACAAATTGAAACAAAGTTTCCTCCTAACCTGCAAAGAACATGCTACCACAGTCTTCCTTTTTCAACACCACCACCAAAATTTTCTATGGTGGCAACTGCTTCAAGCAATCACCTTCCGTTAAATTTGGACATATAGGTGTCAAATTTCCATGAACCAAATATAACCACTACGCAACCCCACGGCACTACTCTGTCTCAACATCACCAATATCTTCACTGAACGTCTTAATCTACATCTCATCCGCCTTCACCAATGCCCAAATAGAAAAGCAGTCGTCAATATGATGCAGCAGCTGACAACCCCCACCAAAATATGTAATGTAGACCCAAAAAAACTTTTCCCACCTCACCTTGTTCTACACCCCAGCTTGAAGCATATCTGGTTCAGCACATCTAACACATCAGGGGGCCGAGTATTCCAGTGGTCAAGGTAAAACCTGCCATTGAACTCCCAGCCACAGGGTTACGACCCGTGGTAAAGATACTCTTAGGGATGAGGGTTAGTGGGTGAGACTCCCATATAATCCATGGAACGAGGGTTCCCTGGGTACCTAAACTGGTGTAACATAAGTTGCATAGGGCACAGTCCTTGACTGAAAGCCCTCGCCAGAAACTGACCCGTTGTGGTCGTCAAGGGTGCAGCATAGGTTCCCTCACCTCTAAGGCTGTCCTATCCACACACACAAAAAAATGCCGGCCCTGGGCTGGTAGGCCGATCAGGAGCGGCGCTTCATCCTGACACGAGCCGATTGGAGGAGAGGGGCGAGAGGGGTATAGGCAGCAGATGTGAAGTGCTGGGTACAGTGTGTTCAAAAATTAGTTGCAAACAGTGGGTTTGAAATGGGTTTGCAATATTCTACGGAGGGTTCGTTCGTAAAACTAAACAGACGAAAACGGATGTGAAATTTTTGGGCGACAAACCAACGTTGTCGACCACCATCCAACATTGCCCCAGCGCACAATCGGCAAAATGCTATAGTAGGAAGACATGACAAGACCAAACTCTCTCCAGGTAATTACTTTGAATGAAGAATATTGTATGCCAACTACAGTAAACATAAATTAATGTATATATAAAAAGAGATGTGGATATAGATATAGATATAGATATAGATATAGATATAGATATAGATGTAGATATAGATATAGATATAGATATAGATA
>SZWC01022783.1:3734-42061 GCA_023375785.1 Penium margaritaceum
CAAGTTTACCCTATGTCATGTGGTTTTCATCATGTCATTCATGTCATCGGTTTGACTTTGCTATGTGATCGTGTCATGTCAATGTGTCACGGTGTCATGTGATGTGGAGAACATGTCTGAGCGTGAGCGAGGAGAGACTTATGGCTGAGGATGCTGATCACATTGGTACTTTGAAGAAAGTCCTCCTAATAAATAGGAGCTGTACGGCCGTCTTTAAGCCGCAACTGTACGGAACCGTTCAAAACAGCCATTCGGCTGAAAACTACTGCGTTACTTTTACCCTTGCGTACATGCATGTGCGCACAGTTGCGTGCGTCTGTGCATGTGTGCTTGCTTGCTTGCGGCGTGGGGCCTGCAACCATGCGCATGTTCTAGTCGTGGTGGTGTTGTTGTCTTGGTGTTTTCATCGGCGTTTTGTCTGCTAGTGTGCGTGTCCTGCCCTGTGAAAGTTGCAAGCCCTTGCTGGGCGACTTGCCGCAGTTGAGGAACAGCTAAGGAGCTTCGCAGCCTCTATTGGACGGCGCCTCATGCGCCTGTCGTGTTGTCATGGGCTGGCGCTGTGTTGCAATGCTTTGTGTTGTAATGCATTCCAATGCGATGAGGTGGAATGTGATGCATTGCCATGCGACGTGATGTGGCGCAATGCGGTGTGGTGCAATCTGGGACAGGGCAAGCACGTGGACGGCACAAACCACAGCGCAACCAGACTCGTCACAAAGCGGCAACCGCGGCAATACATGAACCGAAAAGGTAAGAAAGACACGCGGCAAAACATGAACCGAAACGGTAAGAAAGACACGCGGCAATACATGAATCGAAAAGGTAAGAAAGACACGTGGCAAAGAATGTGAACACCATCTTGTGTTTGGCGACTGAATAGCTTCTCTCATGTGGCCACCTGCTCATACACAAGATTGGATGTTGCACTGCCATTCCCCCACTGCCTACCCATTCAGCGCTGTCTGTGCTTGCGTGCTGGCTCTCATAGGTGGGAGGCTTCTGACACGTGTCACAAGCATCACACGCGTGACGCGTGTGAGACATGTGATACGTGTGATACGTGTGATACGTGTGATACGTGTGATACGTGTGATACGTGTGATACGTGTGATACGTGTGATACGTGTGATGCGTGTGATACGTGTGATACGTGTGATACGTGTGATACGTGTGATACGTGTGATACGTGTGATACGTGTGATACGTGTGATACGTGTGATACGTGTGATACGTGTGATACGTGTGATACGTGTGATGCTTATGATACTCATTCTGGTCATCCTGACACTTTGCAAAGCAGTTGATCGCACCAAAGTGTTTGTGTCTGTGTCTGTTTGTGTCTGTGTCTGTCTGTGTCTGTGTCTGTGTCTGTGTCTGTGTCTGTGTCTGTGTCTGTGTCTGTGTCTGTGTCTGTGTCTGTGTCTGTGTCTGTGTCTGTGTCTGTGTCTGTGTCTGTGTCTGTGTCTGTGTCTGTGTCTGTGTCTGTGTCTGTGTCTGTGTCTGTGTCTGTGTCTGTGTCTGTGTCTGTGTCTGTGTCTGTGTCTGTGTCTGTGCCTGTGCCTGTGCCTGTGCCTCTGCCTGTGCCCGTGCCCGTGCCCGTGCCCGTGCCCGTGCCCGTGCCTGTGCCCGTGCCCGTGCCTATGCCTGTGCCCGTGCCCGTGCCCGTGCCCGTGCCTATGCCTGTGCCCGTGCCCGTGCCCGTGCCCGTGCCCGTGCCCGTGCCCGTGCCCGTGCCCGTGCCCGTGCCCGTGCCCGTGCCCGTGCCCGTGCCCGTGCCCGTGCCCGTGCCCGTGCCCGTGTCTGTGTCTGTGCCAATGTCGATGTCTTTCTGTGGCCGCTGTGGTGGCAATGGCATGCAGGCGGGTTCAACCGGCCGCTGCCTCCGGAGGTCAACAAGTGATGGCAGGTGGAGTGAAGAAAGTGATGGCAGGTGGAGTGAAGAAAGTGATGGCAGGTGGAGTGAAGAAAGTGATGGCAGGTGGAGTGAAGAAAGTGATGGCAGGTGGAGTGAGGAAAGTGATGCAAGCTGTAGTGCGCTGGACAGCCTCCTTGATGCCTTCTCTGGAGTGATGGCAGTTCCACACAAGGGCGCTCATTGTAGGCCTGGCGTAAGTGGGAAGTGGAGATCAAGCACGTGGCTGCTTTCGATGTGAAAGAACTAATGCGCAGTTGATGTGGCGTGGCTTGTGGTTGCAATCCAACTGCTGTCATGTGCTAGCCCCAATCTGTGAGATGCACTTGCTGCTGTACAAGGAAGATTTAAACAAGATCTTTGCATCTCAAACTCATTCTTGACATCTCAGCGCAACATGTAATGCTTTGGCTGTTTGCTTGTCCTCGCTTCAGTCTTACCTCTGTCTTGACCACATCGAGTCAAATTGCGCACGAATAACCATGGGAAACAACAAGTTAGACTATACAGTCGTGCCTTCAAGAAGCGACCAGCTGACTAGAATCAGACAGTACACTAGTTCATCCACATTGCAAGGGCCAATGCGACATAACACGTCAGTTAAGCACCCTTTCCATTGTGGTCCTTAACCAAGTAACTCATGAGACCATTGGACTGTTGGCGTGTGTGGCTTCCACCAGTCACGAGAGACGGCCAGGACAACAGCGGTACAGAAGGACGCGGCGACATGGTCCCCGATGCAGACCCCGGAGGCACCTACGCGTCGGCAGATGGTGGACCACCCACTTGGAGCTGACCGACGACTACCCCAGCGTCGTGGTTGCAGTCTCGGACCTCTTGCAGTTCTTCTGCAGCCTATCCTTCATGCGGACGCAGCTGGCGCCGGAGCACCGACGAGTGGTGGCTCCATCCACCAGTAGCTGCCGGAGAGCTGCCACGACGCCCTGGGTGCTTGCCAGGGTGCTTTGCGGCTTTTCTACAGACGCTAGAGTTTTCTCGGTGGACATTTGCATGTTTTGCAGTGTCTGTCCACCGATAGATGCCGGACTTGTGCATGTGACCAGTTGCAGTGTGTGGCTCGAGATTATGCATCTCTAGGTTCAGACGGTGTTACGTTTGAATGCGTGTGCGCAGAGTTACGGCCTAAACAGTGGTTTTGAGCCGGTTTTAGGACAAACTGACATTGCTACGTGCGTTGCCCGCTGTGTGCCGCAGCAAGTATTTATGTTGCGTGCTTGTCAATTGTCATTCTCCCTCTGTAATTATATTCATTTCGAGCTTCCTGACACTCTGTACGTGTCCCTACTCAGACCCTTGCAGTTTTGTTTCTAACTTGTGACTGTTGTCACACGCTGACCTAGCGCTGACCCTTAGTGTCGCGGCAAGTGGTTAGGAAGGTTCTAGGAAGTTTCTCTTGGTATCAGAGCAAACGAGCCACAGCTCGTTGTGCTGTGCAGGAGAGACGCAGCAGTAGTGAGTGGTAGCAGCGGCAGCCACCCATAGCAGCGGCAGAAGATCCTGGAGGGACCCGCCACGACTACGCAGCAGCAGCCGTGTCTGGCTACCGGTGTGTACACACGAAGGAAAAAAAAGGAAGAAGCAGCTCGCAGCAACAGCTTGCGAGCCGTCGCAGCTTGCAGTGGCGGCAGGAGCTCGCAGCAGCGGCAGCGGGCAGCAGCCGCAGCAGCGGCAGCACGCACATGTAGCAGCAGCGGCGGCGGGCAGCGGCCATAGCAGCAGCAGCGGCGTCGAGCAGTTGTAGCAGCTACTGTAGCAGCATTCGCAGCAGCAGCAGCAGCAGGCAGCAACCGCAGCAGCAGTCGTAGCGGCAGCAGCAGTAGGCGGCTGCGAGCAGCAGCAGCAGGCGGCAGCAAGCAGCAGCAGCATCAGCAGCAGCAGCAGGAAGCAGCGCAGCAGCGAGCAACAGCAGCAGGCGGCAGCGAACAGCAGCAACTGCAGCGCTACTTTGTCGCGTGTGCTGAAGGAGTGGCAGCAGTAGCACACGCAGGAGGAGGGGCAGCAGCGGCGGGACATGGGGAGCTGGCCCCATCGCCGTCGCAGCAGTAGGAAGCTGCCGTGCAGCTTCCTGCTGCCACGGCTCGCCCCCGAGGGCGAAAGGGGGGGGGGGCGTTGAGCTCGCCCGCGAGCGAGCTCGCCGAGCGAGCTCGCTCGACGAGCGTGCTCCTCGAGCGAGCCCGCTCGACGAGCTCGCTCGAGGAGTCGAGCCAGGCAGCCGAAAAAAAAAAAAAAGGGGAGAGAAGGGGGAAGGGGGCCTCAAATGGGGCACCCCAGAAAACCCCAAAGGGGGCACCCGAGGAGGTGGCACCATCACAAAAAAAAAGGAGAAAGAGGACAGGGAGGTCCTCGAGTGGGGTAGTTGAGTAAGGCCCTGGACGGGGTACCCCACTCGCGCCGAGCGTTGGTGAACAAGAGAAAAAAAAGAAAAAAAGAAAGGAAAGGGGGAACGTTTGTGTTCCTTTTATGGTTCTCGTCGCCAGCCGACGGTAGTGGCTTGAGGCCACTACCGTCGGCTGACGACGAGAACCACTGTCGTAGCATCCGTCGCAAGAGTTGTAGCAGTTGCAGCAGCAGAGAAGGTGGCTTGAGGCCACAACTGTCGGCTGACGACGGCACCCGGTGCAACATTAGCACCGAAGGCGACTTGAGTTTGCACACTTGAGTCTCACACCACCGCGCTACTAGCGCGGTGGTGACCGACCTCGTGACGTAGTTGCAACACGTCTGAGAGACTGTGCTTTGATTGCTCACCTCCCCCTGTGGTCTTGTGCCAGCGGGAGCAAGTGTTGTGTGGACTCACCTACGCCGAGCTCCGGAAATGAGCAGACTGGCGTGGCAGGGAGTGCAGCCGGTACCGTGGTTGGCACCGGCTCTGCATACGTGGCAGACGCCGCGTCCACAGTGGCAGTTGCAGCCGTGGCACACGCCTCAGGCGTCTAACGGCTTTGCCTGTTACTACTTTGGGGATCGACACCATGGCTGGCGCCAGTGTCGCCAGCGCCCTGCCGGGTGGCAACCACCCTGGATACGGCTCCACCCTTCTTCTCCATTCGACTCAGAGACATCGGCCGACACAATGGCACCCCTCAGTGGAGCTATGGCGGTGTTGTATTCCGAGCTCCAGGGTCTGAAGCGCATGGTGCAACAGCTCACAGACCATGTGGTCTCTGAGCGGGCCGTTTCCACCATGCCGCTACAGACAGCTACATCTTCCTCCTCGCCATCCTCACCTCCGTCAGTGTCATCACCTGACGATGCCACGCCTCCCGACCTTAGCTCCACATCTGACGCCCTCCGCTCTGTGCTGGAGTCNTGGAGCTATGGCGGTGTTGTATTCCGAGCTCCAGGGTCTGAAGCGCATGGTGCAACAGCTCACAGACCATGTGGTCTCTGAGCAGGCCGTTTCCACCATGCCGCTACAGACAGCTACATCTTCCTCCTCGCCATCCTCACCTCCGTCATTGTCATCACCTAACGATGCCACGCCTCCCAACCTTAGCTCCACATCTGACGCCCTCCGCTCTGTGCTGGAGTCAGTTGGAGTCATCCCGACCGTTGACCCCTCCGCTGCTGTGGTAGTCCCTTCAACTCAGCGTCATCGCGCTCGCACTCGGCATGCGAGGCAACGGATGGCACGTTTGGCGAGACGTGTCCAGGAGGCAGCAGCAGTCGCAGCAGTGGCAGACGTCACCACGGAGATGACTCTCTCGTCCCCAGTCGCAGGGTTGGTGCGGCATCCCTTCGCAGCTCCTACCGGTGGGTCGGTCGAGGGGGGGATGGAGTGTCCGCCGACGACCACCGGAGAGTGCAGGAGGGATGCGATAGACGGTGCTTCACGACAGGGCGCTCTCTGTGAGGACGAGACATTTGAGGAGTGGTTCGACGTGGAGCCGGAGACGGACGAGTGGTCTGACGCGGAGTTGGAGGCAGACGTGGAGATGGAGATGGAGATGGAGACTGCAGTTGACGTAACACAGACCACGACCACACAGGCAAGTGTGGCGGTAGCAGTGGATGTGGCAGTAGTACCAGTGGCGGTGACAGCCGACACATGTGGAGCAGACCTCCAGGCAGTGGGTGTGTCGGCAGCCATCGACGTCGTTACGGTAGCAGCAGTTGCAGTCACTGCTACTGACGGGATGCCGGTAGTGGACGCGCTTGTTGGTGCAGACACCACGATGGTCGTCGCTCCGGTAGCAGCCGGTACGGCCTCCGGAGGGGTAGACGTTCCCTTATTCACATCATCAGCCATTGCAGGTACACATGCGGAGGGGGTACCCGGAGAGGCAGGAGACGTCGAGGTTGCCAGCACTTCCGCTATGACCGGTGCCACTGCGGTAGGTGTCTTTGGAGGCGCAGCCGTCGCGGAGGATGCAGCTCGAGTAGTAGCTGATGCACTAGCAGCCGAGCGGGCCCCTTCGCTCGAGCGTTTACACTCTCCGCTTTGCGACGAGGAGGATGCAGTGGCACGCGCGGACAGGCACCTACAGGACCTCACGCTTGAGCTGCGTGCAGCGAGTACACGCTGGAGCACCGTAGATGCCGCGGGTCGTCGTGCAGCAGCAGTAGATGTCGAGGATCTGTACACGCGCCTCGAGGCTGCTGAGTGGACGTTTCACGGTGTAGTGTGGAGGCGGTCAGACTTGCGCCGACAGGTGGAGGAGGCGATATCAGTGGATGTCTCGGTAGCGGAGGCCCGTGCTGGAGCAGACGTTACCGTGGTCGACATTTTTTATAGCCGAGTTGCGGTGGTTTCCACAGCATCTGATGAGCCTACATCAGTCACCCCTACAGGTGCAGCTTCCGTGGAGGATGCAGAGCGAGCGACGGACCTTCGGCTCTTGGCTTCACTGGCCGGCATCGCTGACACCGTGGCGGTTCCAGCTCATGACACAGCTACACACATTCGTGCTGTAGTTCCAATACCCGAGCACTTGCGGTCCGCGGTCTATGAGCAGGATGCAGCCATGGCTCGAGCGGAGGCACACGTGCAGGGACTCATGGCCGAGCTCCGGGAGGCCAGCAGCCGTTGTTACACTGTAGATGTTTCAGCACGACAGGCTGCTGAGGAGTGCGTAGAGGATGTGCACACACGTCTCGAGGCAGCTGAGTGGTCTCTACAGGGTGCACGTCGACGACGGGCAGACGCTCAGTAGCAGGTGGACGATTGGCTACGCACTTGGGGTTCGCAGGAGCCCCGGGACGTACGAGCTCTTGATGGTGGCGATGATGCCACAGAGACGGATGCTGACATTCATCCATCAGTCGGTGACCGAGGGACAGGTGTGTCAGTAGCAGCCGGTACCTCCACAGCACCACCTCTTACAGATGCAGACGCTACAGATGCGGACGCGTTCTCTGGTGTCGATGCCTTGCTAGCAGCTGGTCACCAGGCGACAGATGATCTGACAGCTGACTTGCGTGATGAGGCAGCGAGGCTGCAGGAGGTAGTGGCTCGTGCTGACGCGCACGCGATCGAAGTCCACCGTCAGGTCCGTTCCGCAACTGACCGTCTACATGCCGCAGATGCAGCCGGCCGGTCGGCAGCCGTAGCAGAGCTCGACCAGCTTTACACGCGTCTCAACGCTGTAGAGTCTGCGTGGCGGTGTGTAGCTCAGCAGTTGGCAGGCATACACCAAGTGATGCAGTTGGAGGAGGCCCTCAGCGTTGCACCAGTCAGAGGAGCAGATGACGAGAGCAATGATGACTACGACAGCGACGACGTCGACAGTGACGATGACGATACTGACGACGGTGCTCCGGGATGAGGCCATGTGGGAGCGCATCCGACCAGCATCATTGCCACCCTTGCTATTGTCTCGCAGGGGTGTCTGGCCATCGGGTAGCCAGCCTCTGCAGCCCAAGGGGGGTGTTGGTGTATGGGCTTTGGCCTGACACCCTCCTGAGGACAGTGTGGTTCGTTTGTGTCTGACACGATGCTCTGGTTGAGGACATGTTGGTCGAGACCCGCGCACCTGGTGAGTTTGACTGGTGTGGCGTGGAGACCCATTGCGACCATGTGTTATGTATGTTCCATGCATGCGAGCAGGTGTGGTCGAGACCCGGACCCTGGAAACATGCTCCAGGATCATGAGGAGACCTTGTTGATTTGTACCTCATATGTGATGTTTGACACGTAGGTGGGTGATGGACTTCTTCCATGGTCGAGACCCGGGCACTTGGTGGGATGCACCATTGTCACGAGGAGACCCTGTGATGTGGTATGCTTGATCAGTGGTTGCTATGGTTGGTTTCTTGAGCCATCCCTTTCTTGCCTTTGCTCAGGCATCATTATGTTGACAGTGGTGTCAGCCAGGGGGAGTGTTGGCGTGTGTGGCTTCCACCTCTCACGAGCGACGGCTAGGACAACAGCGGTACAGAAGGACACGGCGACATGGTCCCCGATGCAGACCCCGGAGGCACCTACGCGTCGGGTGATGGTGGACCACCCACTTGGAGCTGACCGACGACTACCCCAGCGTCGTGGTTGCAGTCTCGGACCTCTTGCAGTTCTTCTACAGCCTATCCTTGATGCAGACGCGGCTGGCGCCGGAGCACCGACGAGTGGTGGCTCCATCCACAAGCATCTGCCGGAGAGCTGCCACGACGCCCTGGGTGCTTGCCGGGGTGCTTTGCGGTTTTTCTACAGACGCTAGAGTTTTCTCGGTGGACTGGCTCTTGAGCTCGATTTGCATGTTTTGCATTGTCTGTCCACCGATAGATGCCGGACTAATGCATGTGACCAGTTGTAGCGTCTGGCTCCAGATTATGCATCTCTAGGTTCAGACGGTGTTACGTTTGGATGCGTGTGCGCAGAATTACGGCCTAAACAGTGGTTTTGAGCCGGTTTTAGGACAAACTGACACTGCTGCGTGCGTCGCCCGCTGTGTGCCGCAGCAAGTATTTATGATGCATGCTTCTCAGTTGTCATTCTCTCTCTGCAATTATATTAATTTCGAGCTTCCTGACACTCTGTACGTGTCCCTACCCAGACCCTTGCAGTTTTGTTTCTAACTTGTGACTGTTTTCACACGCTGACCTAGCGCTGACGCTTAGTGTCGCGGCAAGTGGTTAGGAAGGTTCTAGGAAGTTTCTCTTCCTTAGGAGATTGGACAGTGGTCAATTGTGAGCTTGTGGAAGAATCTTTGTACTATAAGGAAAACGGTGAGTCAATGTGTGAGAGGGGCAGGTCCGCTTGACATGCCTTTGAGTCGAGCTTGCCACCAACAAACTGTGCTGGTGGTGCTCAACGAGAGGCCAATAGTTGTTGATGGGGAAAAACATCCTTGAGCGTCCCAACAATATTGTGGGCTTTCTTATTCTACTACCCGAGGAGAAGAACAGAATTCCACGAACACATTTGATATGCAGGTGTCGGGCTTGTCATGGACAATATCAACACAAACCCATATTTATGGTTTTTGTTTTGGGTTTTATAGATGGTCCGGGTTGGAAATATTTTTATGGAAATGCAATGTGTGCTGAAGAGTCACATCTAACAGCACCCCGTGGTGTAGCGCACAAAGGCTTGCGCACAGACGCCTACCACAACACCCTCCTTCTCCCTCACCCTCTGTTTTGATTTCGTTAGTCCTGGTGACCTCTGGACCTATCGCCACTCACTTGCAAGCACTCTATGATGCTCAACGGCTACATTGAGAGTTTCAGCTTCACCTTCCTGACTCTCTGATGTTCAGAGGTGCTTTCTTGTTGGTTGGCTCCTGGGGCCATTCACTCGGTGGTCTTCAATTTTTTGTTTATGAGCTTGATTGTGTAGGGCTCTTCTTTGTGCATATGCTCCTTTTGGATTGTCACTTGGACAGCCAAGTAGCCCCTAGGGATCTAGGGATCGTTTTGGGCTCTGTGTTTGATCTCCTAGGTAATTTGCCGCTATTTTACACCATATTGGTGGATGCATCACGCGGATGCATGCTTTGAGGGGAGGAGTAGGTATAACCCCCCCTCGCTCTTCCTGGTAACTTTTCAGTTTGAAGTGTTTCTTCGCCGGCTCTCCACCTTTCCCTGCAATGTTTGCCACAACGTGGGAAACATTGCAATTATGGGGTTTTTTCCATTCCATCATGGTATCAGAGGAGTAGCGAGACCTTTGCAGCCCATCACACTGGACGAGACGGTAGCAACAAAAACGTTTATGCTAGGCTGGACGGGGCATAAAGGTCTTGGCAATGTGGAGGCCTTGAGCTGAGGCCTTTTGCCACAAAGTCCTCCAGCGAACTTTGAGGCGGAACATTGTCAAAATTTCCTGGCGACTCCCTCCTCCCAGCTGCTATCCTGATGGCGACGTCTAGTGCTCACAATGACAGCTGCAAAACAGCGATGTCGCTTAAAGCCGCAACATCAGCAGCAATAGTTGTAGAAATGGCAGCGATCTATATTGCAATGGCACTTTTCTGTACAACGGTGCTTTTCTCCGGTCTCTGTACCCATAGTCATGACATTCTCGGCCCTCGCATCATCGGTCCAAAAGCAGCACATCTGTGAACGGCGTGCTAAGCCGTTAGCCCTGCTTGAACCTGTGTCATCTCACATTGTGAACAGCGAGGAGTATCTACGTCAGCGAAAGAACAGTTCAGCTACTGCTGTTGCTGCTGCCACCATGCTTGGACGCTACGCCGACTGGTAGTGATGGCATAACGCCGCCACGGATCCGCCGCAGCCATAGTAGCAAAGACAATAACAGCAGCAGAAGTAGCAGTAGTCTCAATGGCATTTGCAGTAGCTGCTGGTACTGCATTCACATGTAACAAAAGTAAAAAAAAGCAGGTGGTGCACTCGGACACTACGTTGGGTAGCTAAAAAAACAGTAACAGCCGCAACAACATCGGCTACAGATCAGCAGGTGCCATTGCGGGGGTCTACGCGTGAGTAACAAAAGCTAAAGCATCAGTGGAAAAAGCAGGAGTAGCAACAGATTCAGCAACCGCAACTGCAACATCACCAAAAATGCCTTGTGAGCGGTGGTAGCAGAAGCGGCGGCAAACAACTGCAATGGAAACAGTTCGCCGTCAGCCAACGGTCATACCGTACCGTACAATAAATTTGCCGAGATTTTCATTCCCTTTTTAGAGTTCATTTAATTCACCCAAAATTGGGCCCTCTTTTATTATATGGGTGGTCGCCTAAAGTGTTGTGCTGGATCAGTTGGATTCGCCGACGGTGTTGAGTCCGCCTGTGGGAGGAGGCCAAATGATGCGCAAAAATACATCATCGCAGGTTCAGGTGGACGAGTCTGGTGCCACGTAGGCTGACGTGGCATGTCAACGTGCACAGCCAGACTCTAATTGTGAATATGTTTAACTTATGACCCCGCTCGTGAACTCGTTTCGTGCAGGTTTTTGTTTTGTTGCCAGATGTTGAAGTCGCCATAATTATCAGTCTGATGCGCCCAAACAACCTAGATGGGCGAATTGAAAGAGATATTTTTGGAGAATTTATGACTCAGTACAATAGTTGCTATGGACAAGCACTGGCAAGAATAGTTGCTTCCACAGCCATCAAGAAGCTGCAGCGTAGCTTCTCCATAGTTGCAGCTGACCCATTTTCTGTCCCCACCTTCGCCTTGGCCGATTAGCTTTGAGTCCGAAAGCTGATAAGGTGAGCTACACGATGCTAAGGAAATAATGCTCATCCCTGGTCCGTAGACAGCTGTGCTTGGCTTGGCGACCTCGGGTTGCCTCGGATGTGTCATCATGTACATACAGTCTTGTATATTGACACTTGAATTAGAAGTAGACTTTACTCCCACTCTTCCACAAGTGCTCTCGTGCTCCCCTTAGACAATCATACATTTCCGCATAAACTAGAAGGTGTGTACCAGTCTCCCCTTGGTTACCGTTACCGCCGGTTGGTGCTTTCACCCTGCGGTTGAGGCTAGCTCACCGTGCCCGGTTCACAGGATGGCAGGTCATGCAGCGGAGGAGCTACAGTGGGTGTCTGACCTGATCGGTCCCTGGTCGTGGGAGAGACAGAGACATGGAGTGAGTATGCAGGAGCAGAGTGCGTCACCCTCAGGTCCATCACCGACGGGGCTAGCCCAAGCCTCAGCCACGTGCACAGCTACATTGTGTACAAACAGCTGCCTTTGCAGCGGAGTGCGGCTCACGCACTGAAGCTGTCCCATACCCTCAAAGTTTGGGATGTGGTTCTTGCATGCATGGGGGCCCTGCGCGCAGCAGCGCATGCAACAGCAGCATCGGCAGCAGCCGATTCCGCTGCCATGGCAGCCGGGTGGCAGAGCCACCTAGACTAAGGGTACACACAGATTCTTGGGATAGAAGATTCGAGAACCATGGTTCGAATTCTCAGGGTGGAATGACGGTTCCAATTCTCTCATTTCATGTTCATGAGAGGATCATGGTTGTCACACCTTTGTGTGGGAGGGGGCATAAAATGACACGAGGACCGGATCTAGTCGACCCTCCTCATATGTTTTTCAACTATTGAACAAGGAAATGTTTGGATAGCTCAATGGTCATGGTCCATGAGTCACATGCTTTGTGCGTGTTGTCCAAGGTGCATGCATGAATCAAACAAAAGCCTCACATTATGCACAAAGTGAAGTATAGGTTTGCACACCTTTTTTTGTCGCTGAACCGGTTTCAGAATTAACTATGATTTCCTGGTCATTGAACGTCCATTAGCACAGCTTCCACTTGGGGGACATAGTGAAAAAATATTCACGAAGAATCTTCATTCAGGATGCTTCACTTATAGTCACATGTAGCTTCATAGGATGATGTTTATTTTTACAGTGACATGTGGCGAATGTTGTCCTCATTCATTTTGTTTGCTGTTCACTGGACACATCGAACATGGACGTATTACAGTTCTGTCTCAGCTCGGACATCACCACACGGATGAGCTCCCAAGAGAGAATGGACTGCTTGTCTGCAGCTAAGCGCAGTCACAGAACTCTGAAGTGCTCGTCCTTGATCGACACAGTCGTGTGCTCTTGCATGGCGAGTGACGCTGTCACGCTAAGTCCCGATGAGCACCCGCCTCCTAGGGTTGCGGGGGCACTGAGCCTTTCGAGCAGCCGCCATGGCTGAAGATGATGAGACACGGCCTCCACCTCCACGTCTTGACTCCGACGATGATGATGAGTCAGAAGAGGGCGAGGAGGGAAAAGCAGTAGGTGACAAGAGGAAGCGGTACAAGGCAGTGATATGGAAACTTTTAAAGAAGCAAGCAGCCGATCCTGAACATGATGACCACCAGGCCTATGGGAAAAATTGTAACTGCAAGGGGGGTAACAACTCTGCCATGCGAAAGCACCTTCACATTAGCCACGTGAAACTTTTTGAACAGTTCAAGGAGGAGGAGGTGGCTTCTACACTACAATCTGCAACTGTGAATACTGTAACTACCACTGTCAAAGCCTTTCAAGCAGACCTTGGAGCTGGTGCAACAGTCATGGAGCAGGCGGTAACAGGTGTAGGCAGCACATTCAACAAGTGGTACTTCAATGTGCCCCTTGTCTACGGGTCTACGTCAATGTGCCCTTGTTTCTAAAGAGTGACGTGGTGTGGAAGCGGTCTATGAGGTAACCAGTTCCATACCCAATTCATGTGCTTCATGATCTCGTATGTAAACGTTTCGAACACGCCAGACTCAACCAATATTGTGCAAACCCCACCAGTATAGCTGTGGTTCTGGCATTTAAATATGACGTTCTAATGAGGGGTGTAGAGTGAAAAAGACTAAAACCATATCCCAATCACCACGACGTAAGAAAGTGAACTTTGGGATCAATGAACTCACCACCATGATCAAAGTGAAAAACATTCAGCCTGCACTGGCAAGCACGTTCCACGTGGTTGTCGGGCCAATCTACGGAGTGCAAAGTTTCAACAGAAGCAAGAATATTCTTCAGTTAACCAGAGGGCACAACGACCGCCACCGAGGAGCTTGACTAGAAATGGGCCCATGAAATCAGCATGAACAAGAGTGAGAGGCTCATGGGTGAGATACGCTAATGGAAGAAAAGGGGAATGGTGCATCTTGCCTTGGATGCAGTCTAATCAGAAGTGCAAGGAGCTCGGAAAGTGGAAGCATCCAAACGGACCGCGGGCTAATGACACAGCAAGGTATGAATGGCGCCAGTGTTTACATGATAGTGGCGTCGATCTAACAAGTTCATGTACTAAGGGTAAACGTAGGGCACGCCATGCACATAAGCGGCGGTTACAACAGGTTGAGTTGGCGTGAATTGGCGGGTCATTGTACAACTTGTCACAACCAAGAACACGAAGCAATAAATTCTGACGACAATAGAGAAGCAATCCTGATGCCACGTGACACAACAAAATGCATGCCATACTCGTTGAGGACAGGGACTGAAACCAGAAAAATCTCAAGTGCGGGCACAAACAGTACAACAATACTTCACTCGTAGGACCCATGAGGCCCACGAAACCAGCACCATAGACAGGCAGGATCTGGCCTGATGTGGTACACACTAAACGGACATCACTAACAGGATTCAATGACACAACCGGCAAACGAGATGACATTAAGTGATGAGTGGCACCTGAATGGAGGATCCATGATCCACGTGATACACGAATGTGCAATGAAAGATGGCACGCAACACTGCCTAGCAGGGCAGAACTGGACATTGCACAATTTGTGCAAAGTGCCAAAAGACAATTGTATGTAGCATGCTCATACCCTTTCATCCATGTGTCATCCACACCCAAATTTCCCAATGACATCCATCCAACTCACAACGGTGACCACCGGACCCAACGGCCAAAACTCACACAGCAAGAAGTGGTTGGAAGTCGAGGCTGAGAAGGCCAAGGCGGCGAGGGACAACACGTCCCACAAAGGGTATGACTATGAAATGGAGGATGGAATGCCCTGAAATTCGGGACGTGAAAACCACAAAAGTGTCAGAGTACAATCAAGAGTCTGGCTGGCTCTATCCCGATGTGACTGTGTAAGAAGAGAAAGGAGCGCACTGGCGGCTGACACTTATAGCCACGACTGAGGTGTGTACAATGCCGAAACTTGGTCCATAGAACGATGGGACAGAGTAAGCTGGGCCCATGTAGTGTCGGATGGCAGCATCACATGTTATGCCATACTGCCTACGAAACTACATAAGGGCAAACAACCCTAAGACGGATGGGAGAACCTGACAATGGTCCGCCCTCCCCACAACACGTGACATGTCTATGTATGCGTCGGTCACCAATCTCACAGGAGTAAGGTCTTCCAAGATCCCGGGACAGAGCCACGAGGACCCGGATCTTGACCAACGTGGATAGAATATAACCGGGAAAAAAAAACAGAGGGAAAAATCCAGAGGAAATAGAACCCAAGATAGGCCTATGAGGGGACGGGAGAAAATTCCCATGTAGTTGACTGCCAATCCTCACTGGGGAAAGAATAAGGCCTTCCGAGACACCAATGAAAGTACCCAAAAGTCTGGGTCTTGACCAAGTGGGGGTGTGGAAGTGAGGTAGAAAAGGATTAAGGAAAATAAAAGGAAAACAAAATAAAAGCAAGCGGAGAAAAAAAGAAGAAAGATGAAAGTAGATTGCGACCTTGCAACATTGACCGCCGACAGTGGCCACCGAGTGGGTGCACCCGGCAGCATCCCGGCCCTTTGGTTTTTTTTGGGTTGCAAGCAATGAGCTCGCCGCCATCAAGCAAGATCTTGGTCAACTAGCTCGTCAATCGCGATGATGACTACGCGGTGATGACTTGTACCTTGCACGAGTCAGGGACAACATTGTCATTGTCTCGCTCCCTGAGGATGAGCGTGATGGGAAGCTTTTCTCTAGCGGCCCCTTATGCCCATTCATTGGCGTCTCGCCATTGTCGAAGGCTTGGCACTTCTGGTATCCCGAATCTCAGCGTGACATTGAGTGGCAAAAGGCTTTCTTTTTCAAGAGAAAGTTCTTTCGTGACACTGTCAACCGCGTCCATTCTCTTGTCCTAAGTTCTCATGCTAAGGATAGCACACAGGCCACGTGAACCTCTTGCACCTTACCGCACTTGACCATGTCTCCTATGTTGTTTGCACACATAATTGCTTCAGTTTCTTTTCCCGTGCCAACACCATCCTCTTCTGTCACACCGTCCTCTGCTGCCACCCCTTTTGCGTCCGCATCTATATGGATGCCAGTGTCAGCACCTGCATAAGCACCTGCGTCAATGACTACACTATTGCCTGCATCACCGCCTATTCGATCAACTCTTACTTCATCATCATAATTTTCTGCATTACTTCCTTCATCATCACGTGGTTTAGCATCTTTGTCTCCTGCTGAAACACTGCCTGAATCGTCGCTTGCATCATTGCATGGATCATTACCAAAGACATATGCACAGTCTGGTCGCATGCTAGTCCCTCCGGCTGTGGTCCAGACACGTGCTCCATCCTTGTTTACCCCTGCGCTGTTCATTTGGGCACGGAGCGGTCGCCATATTCCGTTTCAATCGCCTCTCATCCTTCTGGTTCTGGCATTCATTCTGTCCCTGCTCATCCTTTCATCCTGGCTGTAGCTCTTGTCACTGAAAAACATGCTCCGGCCATTGGTGTGGACACACTTGGGTTGTCTGCCACTGTTTTCCTGCCCAACTCCGCAGTCGGAGGAGTTTGCTTTCCATGTCCTCGCTGCCGCCGAGTCTGGTCCTGCCGTAAGCCACACCTCTATTGCCAGTGCACTCACCTCTCGTGGCAGAGTGGTGCTCTTGCCTGATCTGGATGTGGTCCGCCAGGCTCGCTCCGCCCCGCATGCGACACTCTAAGAGCACGCCATGCGTGAAGAGCTTAATTCCATCAAAGAGCATGTTGTTTATAAGAAGGTAGACTTTCAAATGTGTCCAAGACCATAACTTCCCATTGGGTATACATGCGTAACTACAAGGCGTGCGTAACTACAAGGTGAACTACATCATTGAGTGCTACAAAGCTCGCCTCACGGCCAAGTGATTTCCCCAAGTGCTTGGAATTGATGCTACTTTCACCCTTGAGGGAAAGTACACCATGAAAAAGGAAATGCCGGGCCAGGTGGCTCAGCAGGTCTACAAGCTATATCAAATGAACATGAAAAGGAGATCCTTGCATGGTCAAACCTATAAGGGCATCCACCCAGCTCAACTATCTAGGTTTGACAATGGTTTCAATCGTATTTGGCGGCTTTGCAAGGTTGTGGACGGGTTAAAGGAGTTTCCGTGCTGCTTGAACATCTACATTTTTGCAACCCTTGAGCATGGTGGCTATTGTCAAAGTTCATTCGACACCGCTCTCTTTGTGAGGGACCTGTTGCCATCCTTCGTCACCATCTTGGTGTATATGGATAACCTCTTAATGCCCTTTAAGGATCTGCAGGTTGTGCAGGTCCTTCAGTCTGCATACAAGATGAACGATGTTGGTCTGGCCCACGTCTTCTTTAGCATGGAGACAGGCCGCGGATGCGGGCTGCGGAATAACACACGGGCGGCATCCGCAAACGGACAACACGCAGCTGGACAGCGTGTGCGAATTTTTTATCGAGTACTTTTTTTTTTTGCCAGTTTTCATGAGTATAGATGTTAGCAACAAGTGCTGCACGTGCACTAGGCATGGTACATTTACACCCTTGGGGAGTATTTTGCACACCTGTTGGCTCCTATTCCCCATGTTCCTACGTCCATGACTCTAGCAGGCCCGAGGCTCCTCAAGATAGCTAACCCTGCCGAGCTAGGGAGCCCGTTGAAATCACGACGTACTTCCAGGTCGTCGGGTCTCTGATATTCCTTGGTACCACAACATGTGCTGACACTGCTTTTGTAGTAAACTTCTTGTCCCCATTCTCCCAGTGTCCACATCACCTCCATCTTGAGGAAAAATTACATGTCGTCTGCTATGTTATGTCCACTACCTTTCTTGGCTTGTTGTTGTATTTTGCTTCGTAGCATGTCCGAGTTCGGTTCTGGGCGGCGTTGACAAGCCGCTGGAGGGGAGAAAATCCGCGCATTTTACTCTAACAGCCTAGAGAGTGCTAAAAAATCCAGATTGGTTTAAAGTTTCTGAAATTTGATGAGTTGCTCAATCTTGTGCAACTTGAATAACCGGATTCTTAGAAGTCAAGAGGGAGATATGGGCTTCCAAAGCTGGGGTGTGCTCTGCAACTTGGGGAATTTGTCACAATTTGACTGCCAGTGGTACCGATTCACCAGAGCAAGTAAAAAAGGTACAACTGGTAATTTATTCCCGGAAGAATTCCAAGTCGTCTGGTGGATAAGATCCACCGGAGTCAGTCGTGCATGTTATTACTGAGAGACTTGGTAAAATTACTGGCTTGGTGTCTGAAACCCCGTCGTACAGCTTGTTACTCGGGGACTTTGTCAAAATTCTGACTGGAGATCCACGGACAGGCTTCAAACTGCATCAATGCCCATCACCAAACTTGATAATTAACTCAACGAACCACACCAAAAGCACAAGGGGCACCGTCGCTATGTGTAGGGAAATCTGCCCCTCCAGAAAGGTGTGTTGATGGGTCCTTGATGTGTGAGGGTACCTCGGCAGGTGGGCATCACACACGCTGAAACTGAAGGGTGGATTGATGTGCCACATTTTGGCTGACGTAGCTGAGGCTATGCTTAACCGAATCACACACAGTATGAAGCGTTGGGAATCTCTAGAGTAGCCCTATAAAGCATCAGCTCTTGTCCATGTCCAAAAACACAAAAATTTCATTACACTCTTTGCAAAAGTGATTGTCTCGCAACTCTGTCCAACTCCCTCAAACATAGTGTGATGCGGCCGGAAAGTTCATGCTTAGACTCGAAACTCGTACAAAATACAGTCATGAACTCACGGTGGACACGTCGGGCCATGTTGGAATTGCTACCATACAGTTCTTTTATAGAGGGTTATAGGATCACGGCCCTGTCCAGTCTTCACATCTCTCATGGCTTCTAGCGGATAGGATTTTTGTTGCAGACAACATAGCCATCAAACTCTGAGAACCCGGAGTGGAAGACTGTGTAAATGGTGCAGAAGGAGATGCAGCCCATCCAGAAGTATGCGGGTGGCCCTTGCTTTGGGCTATGGAGGTGGCATTGCAATCCAAGTCGCTTGCAAAAATTTTTTTTGCAAGAAAGCGACTCCTCATGGTGAGAAACGAGGAGGGAGATGATGTCATCACCGCCATGCAGCAGATAAAGTCACTCGTCTTACAATACAACGACGTGGGGTAGAAGACCAACACGCAACAATAGGCGATTGCCCTCCTCAAGGCCCAACCTGACAATTGGAGCTCTCTCATCACCGTTTTGGGAGGACGGACAGGGAACAACCTCACCTATGGCGTGGTTGCAGAGTACATCCACAACGAGATGCAGCGACAGAGCTNCGGGGAGTCCTTGTCTTCCTCATTCGTCCTCATCATCAAAACACGTCGTGGCGGAAGTTGGGGCAAGGGAGGTGGCTGACATGGCGGCGGCAAGAACGGCGCCACATGGGTGTGTGTCGTAGGTGTGGCAAGGAGGATCAGTGGACCCGTGAGTGCACCAAGGAGGCAGAGACCGATGGAAAGGATACAAAAGGCAAGAAGTCACTTCTCAATGACACTCAGAACCACTACCTCACGAAGGCTAACCGACGATGCCTTCACTTCGGAGTCGAGGAGCAAACCCAGGTCAAGAAGGTCAAGTTCATAAACTACAAGTCCATGGTGGTCACAAAGGACAAGGCCAAACCGGTGGCTGGCCAGGGAGACGTGGATGTGGAGGTGGAGGTTGGTGGCATGCGGGTGCAGCATGTCATCAAGGATGTGCAACATATAGATGGCTTGGCCGACATCCAAAGTGTCAGCCACTTGGTAGACAAGGGACGCAAAGTGCTGTTTAGGAGAAAGGAGGTGGTCGTGCGGAAGGACGGTGGCAGCGAGGCCATACTGGAGGCTAAGCATGAAAGAGGTCTGTACATCGTGGAGAACAAAGTGATCCCCACGGCGACAGATTCAACATACTCATAGGAACGCATCATCAACCTGGCCAAAGGAGGGAGAGCTGATCGAGAGCTCTGGCACTGATGACTAGGGCATTCCTCACTTGCAGTCGTGAAGGAGATGGTATGCAACCTCATCATCGATGGTGCGGAAGAGGCGACAGATGCAGCAACACACAAAAAGTACAAGCCTTGTATTTTGGACAAGGCGCAGTGCAAACCATTCAACGAGAACGTGAATCGTGTCTTAGACCTACTGGAGGTCGTGCTCTGAAGACTGTTCAAAACGATGTCAAAGAGCGATGTGTGTTACTTTGTCACGTTCATTGATGATCACAACAAAAAACTCTAGATGTACTTCATGAAGCAAAAATGTGAGGTGCTGGACTGAGAAGGAGTATGTCGTCGTGGTGGAGAGGCATACTGGCCGGAAGGTTAGAGCACTATGCATCAACAATGGTGGAGAGTACGTGGGTAGTAGTGGGTGGCTGAAGCAACAGGGAAGAAACAATTCCGTATTTGCCTGAGTCTAATTGCGTGGAGGAGCGAGCAAACCAGACGTCGCTGAATATGGTACGGACCATATTGGTGGATGTGCAATTGCTGCGAAGCTTCTGGGTGCAAGCTATGTGTGCGGTGAGCTACACTATCAAACTCATCCTGAAAATGGTGCTGAAGGAGAAGAGCGGCTAGAAGATGTCCCAAGGGGTTTGGAGTAGGTGCAAATGAAGTGTCTGGGTGCAAGGAACACGCGGTGGTGCAGGCTGCGCAGCGGCGAGACAAAAATTTGGAGCTGAAGGAAAAGCTGTATCTGTTCCTTGGCTATGAGACCGTGCATACGGCGTATGGGCTCTATAACATATGCAAGGAGGAGGTAATCCGTAGCGGAGACGTCAAGTACGACGAGTAATGTAGTTACATTTGCAGGAACAGCGTGGGTGTGGTGGACTCTCCAAAGACGGGATGGTAGTTCTAGCTCCTTCACTATGAGAAGGAGTGCCAAGGCGCGCAGTCCCATCAGAGTACGCATCGGGCGTCAGTGGAAAAATCACTAGACGTGCCGTTTGTACGGATGATATTTCACCGGAGCAGGAGAGATCCTCATTGAGCCATCCGGTTGATGATTCACCGGAGAGTGTATAGTCGAAGAAATCATAGCAGAGCAACGAGACAACACCAAAACCGCCACGTCGCAACAGGAAGCACTGGAGATTGGGAAAGTGCTCCAACGTGGGCAGCAGTTGATGGATTGGCATGACGTGGTGCATACTGGCTGCATCAATGGAGCTGACAATCGTTTAGGAGGCGCTTGGGTGGCCCGAAGGGGAGCAATGGGACATAGCCATTAAATCAGAGTTGGCATCCATCATGGAAAATGACACGTGGGAGCTGGTTGACAGGCCAAAAGATGCGAAGGTCATCGGCTCAAAGTGTGTCTTCAAGACTAACGTCTTGAAGGAAGGTGGTGTTCACAAATACAAGACGTGACTAGTGGCGAAGGGATACACACAACATAAGGATAAACACTAAGATGAGGCGTACACTCCTGTTGCCTAGCTCACAAGCATCCAGGCGATCCTTGCGGTGGCAGCCGTGAAGGACATGAGTTCCACCAAATGGATGTAATGTAGGTAATGGAAATAATGGACCAAATGAATGTGTCTTCCTAAACGGCATCATAGACAAAGAGATCTACATGGAGGTGTCGGAGGGGTTGGAGGCACCGGAGGGCAAGGTGTGCAAGCTACAAAATTCCTTCAACAGGATAGAACAATCATCCCCATGGTGGTACCAACAGATGGACAACTTCATGGCACAACACAGCTTCAAGCACTTTGAGTCGGATCACATCATGTACGTGCGACGCAACAAACAGCTCTATTAGATCGTTGCACTCTATGTGGACACCTGATTTTGTGCTTGACACACCTTTCGAGCCTACAGCGGCTGAAAGAGCAGTTGAGCAGCAAATTCTAGGTGTCGAACATGGGGGAGCTTGAGCACTACCTCACGGTGTGCATGATGTGGAACTGGAGGGCATGCACGTTTGAGGTGGGGCAGGCCAAATACGTGACGAAGGTGCTCAAGCGGTACGTTATGGAGGACTACAAACCAGTTGGCGATCCAATCTCCACAACCTGTGAACTGAGTGCGGCAATGGCGCCGTAAACAAAAGAAGAGAAGGAGGATGTGGCAGGGGTTGCCTACGAATCTGCGGTCGGCAGCCTCATGCACGACATGGTGGCGACTCGACCAGACTTGGCCTACGTGGTGGGCTAAGTGAGCAGTTTTGTGGTCGATGCAGGGCCACTAGAAGGAATTCAAGTGCGTCCTCCGCTACATCAAGGCGATGCGGTACGCGTGCCTGAGGTTTGAAGGAAAAGGGTTGTCTGACGCTTTGCGTCGCATCTGTTGCACGGATGCAGACTGCGTTGGCGATGTAGACAAGTGGAAGTCCACATCAGGCTACGTGTTCTTCCTCGCTGGTGCAGCGGTCACATGGTGCAGCAGAAAAGAGGACTGTGTTGTCACCTCTACAGTAGAGTCAGAGTACATCGCGTTGGCTGAAGCGGTGAAGGAGTTAGTGTGGCTTTGCAGGTTGCTGGGGGAGCTTGGGAGCTAACGGTGGTGTAAGAGGAAAACACCAGCACTATCTCGTTGACCAACAACCCGACGCAACACATGAGGACAAAGCACATCGACGTGCATTACCATTACACATGGGTCATGGTGGAGAAGGCACATGTGGTGCTGCAACACTACAGCATGCAACACATGCTTGCGGATTGCTCAACCAAAGCGCAACCCATGGATTGGCACGTCATGAGCGTGGCCGGACTTGGGATGACCAGCTGTGAAGGGCTGGAGGGTGGCAGGGAATATGAGGGAGAGCAAGCAGGAGCAACAGGCATGGAAGGTGCGACGGGAAGAATGTTGTCTTTTGCCCCTTGAAATGCCTGAGTACAGCACCAGGAGGCGTCAACAAGATGCTGGAGGGGGGAGAATCCTTGCATTCTGCTTTAGTATCCTGGAGAGTGCTCCAGATTCAGATTGGATTGAAGTTCCTGAAAGTTCAAAACTTGCTAAATCCGGTACAACTTGAATAATTGGATTTGAAAAATGAAGGAGGGAGGTAAGAGTTGCCAAAGTTGGGATGTGCGTGACTGCTCGGGGAGTTAGTCGCGATTTGATTGCCAGTGGAAAATCCTCTGGAGCGGGTAACAAAGGTACATCTAGTTTAGCCCCAGAAGACTGCCGAGTCATCTAGTGGATAAGATCCACCGGAGTCACTAGTGCAGGTTATTATTACAGGACTTGAATAATTAAATTTGAACAGAATCACCGGGAAAAATCCTGGCTTGGAGTATGTAACTCAATAATGTAGTTTGCTACTCACCGACTTCATCAAAATTTTGACTTCAGGTCCACGGACAGCTTTCCAACCGCGTCAATCTCCACCACCAAACTCAATGATCAACTCATCTCAAAGCAACCCAAAAGCACAAGGGGCACCGCCACTATGTGTAGGGACATTTGCGCCTCCGGAAAGGCGTCTTGATGGGTCCTTGATGTGCGAGGGTGCCTCGGTGGACGGGCATCACATGTGCCGTTAACTGAGCGGCTGGATTGATGTGCCGTGCATCGGCTGATGTAGCGGGGGCTACGATGAACCAAATTGCACATGGTTTGAAGCAATGGAACGATTAAGAGTAGCCATATAATGCGTAATTTCATGTCCATGCCTAGAAACTGTCAAAGAATCCACGGGATGCGGTCCCGACATTTGTCTGATTGTCTCTTGGTGGTTCACGTCTTCTGTTTTGGACAAATCTGAGACTCAGCGTGAGCTATCTGGTCGCCTCACGCTATGTGAACAGGAATTTAGAGATAGTCAGTTTGCGAAGGGAATAACGGCATTTTGCATTAGTTTTTGTACATGAACATGATGGAAACATTTATGGGGCTAGTCATGATCTTTCTAACGCACCAAAATGTGCGCAATTCGGCCAAGTTCAGCCCAAGTTACGCTTGCCGAAGTGCAGGTCTCACCCACCACAGAAATGCCTAACGCTTCCATGGCGCGCACACGCCGTGGCGCCTTCCTTCACGTGCGAAGCGCCTTTCCCAAGGCGCAGATCTCATTGCACGTGGCGTAGGGGTCTTCTGAACTGTTTCCATGCACCTGCTCCACTTTTGGGTCGAGTTTGGTGATGGGGTGTGACGAGGTTTGAAACCTGTCCGCGGACCTGCAGTCAGAATTTTGACCAAGTCCCCGACTAAGAAAACGTACTACTGAGTTTCGGACGCCAAGCCAGGATTTTGGCTAGGTCCATCAGTAGCAAAATGCAGTATAGGATCCGGTGGGTTATCCACCGGACGCCTCGGCAGACCTTCCGGAGCAAAATCTCCAGATGGTACTTTTGTTACACGGTCCGGTCGATTATCCACCGGATTTCGAGTCGCAGCCGGCTACCAGAGCCGCTGCGCACATCCCAACTTTGGAAGGCTATATCTCCCTCGATACTTTTCCGATTCCGGTGAAACAATTTCCACCAGATTTAGCGACTCGTCAACTTTAAGGCACAAACCTACATTTTAGGATCCGAGCAATCATCGAGCCGCTAGATCTGTCGGCGTGGATTTTCTTCTTTTTGGCATCTCGTCGGCGCCTCCCGGTGCCGCGCTTGGGCATGCGAAGGGGCAAATTTTCAACAGAAACTAGCGCAAAATTCTGTTATTCCCTTTGCAAAAGTGACTGTCTCACAACTATGTCCAACTCCTTCAAACATAGCGTGAGGTGACCAAAAAGCTCCGGCTTAGACTCAGAACTCGCACAAAACACAGTGGTGAACTCATAGAGGACCCGTCGGGCCACGTTGAAACTGCCACACCACAGATTTCGGACACTTATGTTTGTGCACTACCTGTCATGGCTAAAAGGTGCACAAACAGCGATTGTGGCTGGGATCTCGACGTGCGCAACTGATCAGGATACATCATCCTCATCAATAGCACCATTGTCTCTTGGATTAGATAAAACAAGGTTTTTTTGTAGCTTGACTGAGGATGAGTTTATTGCCTTGGGTGTCGGTGCTTGTGAGAGCATGTGGTTGTGTTGGCTCATGCAGCTGCACCAACCCAACCATTGTACCATGCTTCGTTGTGAAAATGAGAGCACGTACCGCAGTCGCGAGCATGATGATATGCTTCACACTCGTCCAAAACACACCAACATTGTACATCACTTTGGTTGAAAATGCATAGCATGTGGTGAATTTGCATCCCATTAGTGTTGACACACAAAAGCAACGTGTTGATTCCATAACAAAGAAGCTCTGGTTTCTATTCCCTCTAGGGTGAAGTGTATCTGCATTTTCTTTGTTTTTTTTTTTCCCACTTTGGTCTATGCCTCTTGAGTCGTTGTTCCTTGTCACCTTGTTGTTGTGCCCCTTTTGTGATTATGTTGTGTGGTACCTATAGGCCATGATGGGGGTGCTGCTAGTCCGTCATTACCGGTGACCCTTGGACGGCACTCACTCCCAGGTATCCTATGATGGTCGAGAGCGAAGTTGACAGTCTCAACTTCACATTCTTGGCTCTCTGGTGTTCACAAGATTCTTTTGGTTGGCCATCTCCCAGGGCCCTTTTCTTGGTGGTTCTGTATTGTTTTTTCCTATCCTGATTGTGTTGGGATCTTTGTGCATTTACTGCCTCTTTGGGGTTGTCATTCAGACAAACGAGCAGCTTGTACTGCTCCCAAGACTGTTCTACTTTCTATTTTGGAGCTTCTAGATACTTTGTGGCTATTTTCCACCAGCTTGGCGGATGCCTCACACAGATGCATCCTCCGAGGGGAGGAGAAGGTACCCCTTCCTCTTGTTCGTTCTGCTTAGAATTTTTGCACTTTGAAGTGAAGAGATAGCAAAGTTTTGCTGTCTCTCCATCTTTCCTTGCACCGTTGTCCACATTGTGTTCCTTGCAACATACCCTATCACAAAAAATGTTTCTAAGAGATTTCTCCATTCCCTGACTCTCCTTCTTCCTTTTCTTCCCCTCCTCCTCCTCAGCCTGTTCCTTGTTCCTTCCCTAATGCCCCCTTAAGCATTCCTCTTCCTTATCCCTCGCCTACTCCCCCCCCCCCCCCCCCCCCCCCCCCTCCCAGGAATCTCCTTTCCCTTCATCCCCTTCTCCCCCTTCTCCCCCCTCCCTACCTTTCCTCCCCACCTGCCTCCTTCCCCTCCACTACCCCTTCTCCTCCCTCCGTACCTCCTCCTCTTCTACCCCCTCCCCCTCCTCCTTTTCCTCCTCCCTCCATCTCCCTCCCCTTTTTGCCCCACTCATCTGCCTCCCCATCCTCCCTGATCCCCCCTTGTCCTGCAGCCACCCTTTCTCCCTTTCCCAGACTCCCGACTTCCCCTTCCCTCTTCCCTCTACACCCTCTTTCTTGAACCTCGCCTTATACTCCCCATTCTATTCCCTCTCTTTCTCTGCGTTAGCTTCCCATCCCCTTCCTTGCACCTCTTTTCATTCCTTCCACTTTATCTGATTCCCCTTTCCCTTCTCCCTTTTCCTCTGCCTCCCACGTGCTCTCTCTTGTTCCTTCCCATCCTCACATCCCCTCCCACCCTTGTAAGGTCAACATCATCAACATCAACCTCGGTTTCCTATTAACCCCAGCTTTGGCACGTGCTTTGGCATCAGCGTTGGTATCGACCTTGGCATCAGCATCAGCATCGTCAATGATGGCATCTGCACTGTAGGCATTGCCATTAGCACTGTCACCATGGCATTTGCATAAGAGACATTGAAATAATTGGCGTCGGATTTTACTTCCCTGCTACTCGGCATCAACTCTTGCATTGGTGGCATTAACACCTTCAGCATTGACACCTTCGGCATTAACACCTTCAGCATTGATACCTTCGGCATTAACACCTTCAGCATTGACACCTTCGGCATTAACACCTTCAGCATTGACACCTTTGGCATTAACAACTTCAGCATTGACACCTTCGGCATTAACACCTTCGACATTGACACCTTCGGCATTAACACCTTCAGCATTGACACCTTTGGCATTAACACCTTCAGCATTGACACCTTCGGCATAAACACCTTCAGCATTGACACCTTCGGCATTAACACCTTCGGCATTGAAGCCTTCGGCATTGAAGCCTTCGGCATTAACACCTTCGGCATTAACACCTTCGGCATTGACACCTTCGGCATTAACACCTTCGGCATTGAAGCCTTCGGCATTGAAGCCTTCGGCATTAACACCTTCGGCATTAACACCTTCGGCATTGACACCTTCGGCATTAACACCTTCGGCATTGATGCCTTCGGCATTAACACCTTCGGCATTAACACCTTCGGCATTAAAACCTTCGGCATTGAAACCTTCGGCATTAACACCTTCAGCATTGACACCTTCGGCATTAACACCTTCAGCATTGACACCTTCGGCATTAACACCTTCAGCATTGACACCTTTGGCATTAACACCTTCGGCATTGAAGCCTTCGGCATTAACACCTTCGGCATTAACACCTTCAGCATTAACACCTTCGGCATTGACACCTTCGGCATTAACACCTTCGGCATTGACATCCAAGTCATCGGCCTTGGAGTCGTACTTGCTGGCATAGTCATGTTGGTCGTTGGCATCGACCTCCCTGCAAAGCTGGCTTTTTCATCAACCCCGGCTTCGGTGTTGCTATTCACCCATGGCACCAATTCTGGCATCAGCAACATCCTCCCCATCTGCGGTCTTGGAATCAGCTTCAGCATGATCCTCGGCATTGCCATCAGTCATGGCTCTGACGTCAGCGGCCTCTTCATGCGTGATGGCATAACCCTCGGCCAACCTCAGGGTCGACGACATTGGTGAAAGCTGCACCTTTAGTAGCAACGGTAAGAGTCAGTTATCATGTTAGGAATTAAGTACTACTAATTACAGCCAGTTACTTCTTAGATACGTATGTTGCTGCCTCGCGCAGTTGGCCTTGGCTAAAGAATTGCACTAGGAGCGGAGGTTCCACCGTGGTTAGTGATTCTAGAAAACAAAATAACACAGGAAGGTGCCATTGCTAACATGGCTGCACAAAGTACAAGAAAGGAGCCGCACAGGTTTCGATCCCCCATTTATCAATCGATTTGACAGCTTTTCCTCAGTCAAGTGGGTGACATGGCAAGATTCAGTGCCTGGTGAGACAGTTCCTTAACGAGTATTTGGTATTTCAACCTTGGGGATAGGCCTTTGGTTCAGGAACATGCCAAAACCCCTGATGGACGCTGCGTGCGCTCTCCACCTAAGGTGTTTTGATTTTTTTGCATCAGGTTTTAGGGTTTCCTGGAGCTTGTCAGTACGCATCTTCAGGCTATAGAGAGTGAGGCCATTAGGTGCCTGACGGGAACTCCAGAGACTGTTTGGCCTGTCCTGGGGAGTTTCAATGATGTCTGAACATGCGTTTGAGGAATGTCGAAGCAGAACCAGCAGATGCACAAGTGGGCAGAAGCAGGCACAAGAAAATGGAAGCACAAGAGTGCCACAGTGTGATGCCAGAAGGAAGGCGGAATAGATTGTTCTCCCTGAGAAAATCTGAGGGAGCACATTAAAGCGAGTGGAACATGGATTAAAAGATAGAAAAGGACACGTGAGCACCCCGAAGTAGCACCCCGTAGCATCCATCCCATCATACTCCTCCCCCATGTCAAACAGCCGCAACCTCTCCAAATCCTCGGCTGCCTCTTCCACCAATCTGGCTGTCTCCTTCCATCACAGCTCGTTGCCCCGCTCCTCCTCCTCTCTCAGTTCAGGGGCGACGTTGCCGTGGCGGTTGATGGGGAACTTGAAGAGGCTCCTCTTGTTTATCCCTGACTTAATTGTGAGGAGTTCTTCTATGGTCAAGTGGTTAAGTGAATGGCGGAAGTATGTGATGACGTGGCGGCCCAAAAAAGAGAGCCACTCCTACTGTGTTGAGGTTGTCAGGACCACGATCAAGTCCATGGAACGAGGAAGAGGGTAGGGAATGTTTTCTGTTTTTGTATTTTTGTAGTGCAGCAGCCTTCTTGACCGGGAGCTTTGCCTACCTATCCACCTCTTCCTCCAAACTTGTTGCAGGTACCTCTTCACGTGCTGCTGCTGGCACACAAGGGGCAAAAATGTCCCCTGCTGGATCAGCTAAGGCTGCCTCAAATAGTTCTACATCTTCATGTTGCTGCTGCATGCAGGGGCATAGCTGGTGCTGTTCAGCTGCTGGTGCTGCTGCTGCTCCACTCTGACTGCTCTGGCTGCTCTGGCTGCTACCGGCAGCTACAGCATGTGCTGCTCCAGCATTTTCTTCTGCTTCTTCTGTTGCTGCTGCTGCTGCTGCTTAAGCTGCCTCTCATGCTGCCACCACATTTGCATGCTACGGGCGCAGCAGCTTCAGCACCTTGACCTGCAGCTCGACCTCAGAGCTAATTCACGGGGCCGAAGTAGCGGAGTTGAAACGAGGGTCAACTGCAGTTACCAGCACGTGGTGGTCTGTGAGCAGCGCGGTGTACTTCGGCATGACCGCATCGTTGCCAGTGCGCATGTTGGCCAGAAGCTGCTTTTTCATGCTGAGCCGGCCCTGTGCACCCCGCCGCTTCCCCTGCTTCTCAGCGTTGATGGAAGGCACCTTCCATTCATTCGTCTTTGTGAGCATACTCTGAAAATGCTAGAATAACAAGGATGAGAGTGCAGTACTTTGACAAGCTGATGTTGTAAGTGTAGGATTTGAACGGCTTCAAATGAGGGTGAGCAACAAAAAATCCACGAATCCTCATCTGAAGGCATGAGCAAAGTGCCATCTTGGCTGTGTCCGGCCAGCCACGACACAAGGACTCCGTGGAGGAAAAACACTCGACTGCACATGTCAAGCGTCGAGTTCCACTGAGTCTCCATGTCAAGATGCAAGGACTGGTACTTCACTCCTACATTCGGGCATGCAGAGATGAGGAATTGCCCTCTCGGAGTGCTGTGAGTTGCAAAGGTAGCAATCTTCCAGGCCTTGGAGATGACCACAAACACAGCGGGGAGGTACAGGAGATCACTGAAAGCCAAGTTCATGATATGGCCGAGGCAACGAATGTTTCCGGCCTTCTCAAAACTGCAGCCTAATGGAACGATGTGCCGGTCAATCATGGTGTCAAACGTGCGCTCATTGTCCACTATGATGCAAATCATGTGGCCCCACAGCCCCCATCCCTTCACAGCTTCAACAAGCACCTCAAACATTGTCAGTGCGGTGGGTGAGTCTGGGAAGGCCGGGACAGACAGCACCATGATTTTTACCTTGAACTCGCCCGCCCAGTGAGCCTTGATGCTGACGTAAGTCTTGTTTGCGTCGGACTTCCAGCTGTCTGTCGTGAGGCTGATGTCTGATGTGACCTCGGCCAGTATCCAGCACAGCCTCTTCCAAAATGCCACGGCTCCCGTGACAATGCCGCGCGCAATGGTCATGCGACTACGGAGCCCGGCAAATGGATTGCAGTGCTGGAATTCCATGTCCAGCCAGTAGGACTCCATTGAAAAGGAAATCATGTTTTTGTCAATAAGATTTCTCCATATGCAGCACACAAAGTACCACTTGTTGAATTTGCTGCCTACACCTGTTACCGCCTACTCCATGACTGTTGCACCAGCTCCAAGGTCTGCTTGAACGGCTTTGACAGTGGTAGTTACAGCATTCACAGTTGCAGATTGTAGTGTAGAAGCCACCTCCACCTCCTTGAACTGTTCGAAAAGTGTCACGTGGCTAAGGTGAAGGTGCTTTCGCATGGCAGAGTTGTTACCCCCCTTGCAGTTATAATTTTTCCCATAGGCCTGGCGGTCATCATGTTTAGGATCGGCTGCTTGCTTCTTTTGAAAGTTTCCATATCACTGCCTTGTACCGCTTCCTCTTGTCACCTACTGCTTTGCCCTCCTCGCCCTCGTCTGACTCGTCATCATCGTCGGAGTCAAGAGGTGGAGGTGGAGGCCGTGTCTCATCATCTTCAGCCATGGCGGCTGCTCGAAAGGCTCAGTGCCCCCGCAACCCTAGGAGGCGGGTGCTCATCGGGACATAGCGTGCGTCACTCACCATGCAAGAGCACACGACCGCGTCGATCAACGACGAGCACTTCGGAGTTCTGTGACTGCACTTAGCTGCAGACAAGCAGTCCATTCTCTCTTGGGAGCTCATCCGTGTGGTGATGTCAGAGCTCAGACAGAACTGTAATACGTCCATATTCGATGTGTCCAGTCAACAGCACACAAAAACGAATAAGGACAACATTCGCCACATGTCACTGTCAAAACAAACATCATCCTATGAAGCTACATGTGACTATAAGTGAAGCATCCTGAATGAAGATTCTTCGTGAATATTTTTTCACGATGTCCTCCAAGTGGAAGCTGCGCTAATGGACGTTCAATGACCTGGCAATCATAGTTTATTCTGAAACCGGTTCAGCGACAAAAAAAGGTGTGCAAACCTATATTTCACTTTGTGCATAATGTGAGGCTTGTGTTTGATTCATGCATGCACCTTGGACAACATGCACAAAGCATGTGACTCATGGACCATGACCATGCATTGAGCTATCCAAACATTTTCTTGTTCAATAGTTGAAAAAAATATGAGGAGGGTCGACTAGATCCGGTCCTCGTGTCATTTTATGCCCCCTCCCACACAAAGGTATGACAACCGTGATCCTCTCATGAATATGAAATGAGAGAATTGGAACCATCATTCCACCCTGAGAATTGGAACCATGGTTCTCGAATCTTCTATCCCAAGAATCTGTGTGTACCCTTAGTCTAGGTGGCTCTGCCACCCGGCTGCCATGGCAGCGGAATCGGCTGCTGCCGATGCTGCTGTTGTATGCGCTGCTGCGCGCAGGGCCCCCATGCATGCAAGAACCACATCCCAAACTTTGAGGGTATGTGACAGCGCCAGTGCACTGGAAACGTCAGTGCGTGAGCCGAACTCCACTGCAAAGGCAGCTGTTTGTGCACAACGTAGCTGTGCACGTGGCTGAGGCCTGGGCTAGCCCCGTTGGTGATGGACCTGAGGGTGACACGCTCTGCTCTTGCGTACTCACTCCATGTCTCTGTCTCTCCCACGACCAGGGACCGATCAGGTCAGACACCCACTATAGCTCCTCCGCTGCATGACCTGCCGTCCTGTGAGCCGGGCGCGGTGAGCTAGCCGCAACCGTAGGGTGAAAGCACCAACCGGCGGTAACGGTAACCAAGGGGAGACTGGTACACACCTTCTAGTTTATGCGGAAATGTATGATTGTCTAAGGGGAGCACGAGAGCACTTGTGGAAGAGTGGGAGTAAAGTCTACTTCTAATTCAAGTGTCAATATACAAGACTGTATGCACATGATGACACATCCGAGGCAACCCGAGGTCGCCAAGCCAAGCGCAGCTGTCTACGGGCCAGGGATGAGCGTCATTTCCTCAGCATCGTTTAGCTCACCTTATCAGCTTTCTAACGCACCACGAATTGCACCATTCTGTAAACCGCGATAATCTGTTGTTGGCAGAACCACTAGCGGCGGTGACGGCCATCCAAAGCACCCTTTCTGGTAGTAACACATTGGAGCACCATTCCAAAGTGCCCTTGGTCCTCAATGATCCTTGATGCATTAGGAAACCATGCCCCAACATGAGATTCGGCATTGTTGGGTCTTTTGAGGGTCGAGCCCTGGTCCGTGGGGATCAATTCTCGTTACCTGTATCCCCCTTGGCCAGTCCAACCTTTGGCAGGGGGTGACTGCCTCAATCATTGACGGACTGGCCCCGTTCTTGGGCTGATCTTGCACGGTTTCTCCTGTAGAATCAACATCCATAGTGAGATTATAAATTCAAGAAAGCCTCAATCCTTAATTAGTGGTGTTGGCACTGTCCGACGTACACTAACCCCTCCTCCCCCCTTTAGGAGCATGCCATCCCGCTTTGCTTTTGGTACCCCTGGAGTATGGCATTCACCCCGCCACCTTTGAATTTGCGGACAAGATCCCATGAGTTGTGGGCCGTTCAATAGCCCTTCCACTTGAAGAGGTACTCCTGTTTGCGACCACGTCGACGGTGGCCAAGGATGGCCTCCACCTCAAACTCTTGCTTGCCCTCGATCACCCTTACTGTCGAGTGGCTACGCACTCGATAGTAAGGGACTCGATTTGCTGCAGGATCTCCATGATGTCGTCGCCTTCGTTGGCTCGAAGGGTGACGAGCCTCTTGAAGAGGAAGAGCTAGTTAGTAAGGTTGGTGGACTGGTAAATGGTGCAGAGATTCTTCCAGGCCTCCGTGGCCTCCGTGCATCCTTGAATCAGTGCACACTATGGTGGAGACAGCGCTAACACCAACAATGTAAGCGCCTTCTTCTTGCACTTCTTGTACTTGTCTACTTCCTCCGGCGTCACTGTATCCGGAGGGGCGGCCTCTTTACCGTTGACCAGCTTAAGCAGGCCTTTGTCATCGAGGTAGACCTTAAACTGCCACCTCCACAAAGGAAGCCGTTCCCATCAAACTTGGAGACGACACCGATGCTCTCTTTCTCAGTCGTTGCCATGGTGTACGGCGATAGCATGAAAGTTGTACAACTGGAGTCCTTCTAGGCACGTGGGTCCATACCCCTTGGTTAGCTCTAGTGGGTGTAGAGGCATCCTCAAGGATTCCTAGATCTTGCTAATGCACACTACCAGTGTTTGGAGCAGCCAATGGACACCAATGGTGAAGAGTGTGGAGTACAAGGGTAACAGATAGGAGTGGGCAGAACACGTCGCATTCAGTAGATCTTAATCGAAACACGTTTTGTTAGTGAGATAACATCAGATCCTTATAGCCTCTAATCTAATCTTTCCAATGCATCCAAGCATGCCCAAAATGGAGTAGTAGAGCCCCTGCTACGGTCGTCAAAGTAACCCTTGGTGGAGCCGTCCACCTTGCCTTGCTTGCTAGGCAACGGGAGGCGCTTCGATGATGTCTTTGTTGGAGCACCTTTCCTAGTCCAGAAGTCAAGGAAAGTTTCATCCTGTTCAAGGAGGTTCTGTCTTGCCATTGGCCGCAGTCATGCGCCACCGAGTGGCACATGAATGCGGCCAATGGCAAGACAGAGTTGGCCACGGGTGAAGGCAATATTCGCATCGATTCAGTGGTGAACGGGAAAGTCATTCCGTGCACCATCTATGACGTGCTCCACATGCCCAACTTTGGGACAAACCTGCTGTCAGTGAGACGCCTTACCGACAAGGGGCTCGAGGTAATCTTCAACAAGAAAGAGGCCATCATCCGGAAGGAGGGGGATGGCGAGGTGATTGCACGTGGAAAGAGGGAGGAGGACCTGTACCTTCTTCATTACCAAGGTTCTTGTCGGTGCCGCGAGGACTGACGCCGTCAATCTCGTGACGAGGGATGAAGGAAACCTGGACCTATGGCACCGCTGCCTATGTCACATCGCTCCCTCAACAGTGAGGGACATGGCGAAGAAGGAAGTGGTACGGGGTTTTCAGGTCAAGAGCCTCGATGCCATCAAGAATACCGTGTGTGAGACGTTCGTGGTCGGCAAGGTGGCACGGCACCCGTTCGATTGCAAAGGGACGCGTGCATCGGCAAAGCTGGAGGTGGTCTACACTGACGTGTGCAGACCATTCGCGAGCTCCATTGATGATGCTCACTACTTTGTGACCTTCATTGAGGATCACAGCCGCAAGCTCTAACTCTACATCATCAAGAGGAAGAGTGATGTCCTGCCATGTATGCAGGACTTTGTGGCGGTGGTAGAGCGGCAAACAGGGTTGAAGGTGAAGGCGTTCCGGAGCGACAACAGCGGCGAGTACGAGGGCTGCTTGGCATGGATGAAGAGCAAGGGGATTACGTGGCAGAAAACTACGCCACAATCTCCACAGCAGAAGGGCGTTGATGAGAGGGCAAACCACACCATCCTCAACATAGTTCGGTACATGTTGAGCGATGCCTGCCTTGCGCAATGGTACTGGGGCGAGGCGGCACGAACAGCAGCATACATCATGAACCGGATGCCGACAAAGCTGCTAAAAGACGTGGAGTCCAAGGTGTGGAAGATGCCACAAGAAGTGTGGAGTGGGAGGAAGCCAACTGTGGCACACCTCCGCACGTTTGGTTGTGCTGCACATGCTGTTGTGCAGGCACAGGAGGGACGGGGCAAGCTGGACCCGCGGACTCGCCGGTGCATCTTCGTCGGGTTCGAGAGCGGGAGCAAGGCATACGGCTCTTCGACCCACAGAGGCAGTAGATTTTGAAAACTCATGACATCACGTTTGATGAGGAAAGTCGTTGGACGGACAAGGACGCGGGTCTCTCCAAGCGGGGGGAGTGGCTGCCACTCCTCGAGGGCAAGACGCCGGAGGACGAAAAAGAGGGTGACGCCCGAGCAGCTCTAACCGGCGGTGTTGAGTATTTTTGCACCTTGTTCAGAGTTGTAGGACGGATCAGGAATGCTCTGCCCCTTGTGGAGGTATGACCCCTAGATCCATTGTAGTGTGACTCAACTATGCTCTGTCTCTTGTGAGACATGACTTGTGAGTACATCATGTGGGTGAGTGGTTACCTTGGCCATTTTGTTGATTTGGCCAAGTGAGAGGTCTTGAGTTCAATCCTGGCCCCATGCACATCTTGTTTTCTATGGAAGCTTCCACGAAAGAAAGTCCTTGGCTTCTTGAACGCTACATAGTTGGTCTGTCACCTTGACACTAGGATGCTTATGTGTCAAACCCATAGTGCAAGTTTATAGGTCATGTGGCTGGTTCAGGCCACTTCCCAGGAATGTGCTTTTGAGTTCTAGGACTGGACAGACAGCTATAAAAGGACTTGTGTTGCATGCTGATCAACTAACCCTTACTTGATGCTCTCTTGCGTATTGACGACTTGAGCTCTTCTTGAGATGTAATGCTAAGGCGTTAGTACTCTTGAAGGTGAAGTGTATGCCTGATTTAGTTTGGGGTGCATGAAACATGCCAACAAAGGAAGAAGGCTTAAAAGCCTTTGTGAGATTCTCGGTTTCGCGACTTCTCTGTCAGATGTAGTTAGCTCAGTAGCTAACAAAGGGTTATGGGCCCACTCCTCTGGTTAGGGAAGTTTCACATACGCAACCCCTAAGGTCACAAGCAGTGAGAGCGTATTCGCTCTCACCCAACTTCTCTGTTTGCAAGGTAACATCAGCAGGAGGGGAATGCAACACATCTGCACCTTTTCTACCTTGGGAGCTGACATCAGCCTACATCAGCCTACATCTTCTTGCAACGGCCAACGTGAACATGGGAAGCAGTTACCTCTTCTCACCAACAGCCTACAGCGGCCTCAAACACAGGTTCATCGGCACCAACAACAGGTGGATCAGGTGTGGCAATTGTAGTTGTAGGGATGGCAGGGACAGGGGAACCATGGAATTATTCACCCATCTTCAAGTATGATGGAGAGGGGTTTGTGTTCTGGAAGTGGCAGTTTAAGGTTATCATGGATGAAAGAGATCTGCTAGGATATTTTGACGGAACTATCCTGGCACCAAAGGAGGAGCGTGCTGACCTTGTGGCATGGGTCAAGCTCAACAAGAAGGCTCTCGCCATTCTTCTGTCCTCCATACAACCCTCACTCCTTTCACACATCAGCGGTTGTACTATGGCAGCCGCGGCATACGCCAAACTCGGCAAGGTGTTTCAGTCCTCATCACTTGCCAACCATCTCTTCATTCTCCAAAACCTCATCAGCATGAGGTTTGGTGAAGGGGAGGATGTCTACGCCTCTATGCAGAAGTTTGAGACGCTCTTGCAACAAGCCACCGGCATGGGGTGGGACCTGAAATCCGACATGTAGGCCATGATTTTTTTTATGACGCTGCCGGAAAGTTGGGGCCCCATGATAATGGTGATTGGAGGGTGGACTGAAGATTTAGTTTCCTACACCACCGTCTCCGAGTATGTGCGGAATGAAGCCATGTGTCATAGCAGCAGTCAAGCAAACATGGCTGCCTTTGCCTCATGGAACAGCGTCACCTTCCGCAATACCTCCTCCTCTGGGTACAAGGGAAACAACAGCACTAGAAACAGTGGAAGGGGTGCAAAGTGCCAAGGAAACTGCCATAACTGTGGCAAGGCAGGACACTGGGCTCGAGAGTGATGTGCACCTAAGAGAGAGGGAGGAGATGGGGATGAATGGTGAGGGGGAAATGGTGGGAAGGATCTCACAAGCTTGGTGGCTGATTTTGCCTCTAACAAAGGGAGGGTGATACTCAGGCCACGAGCTTACGACCTTGACTTGGGAACAAACGAGCACACCACTTACGAGAAGAGAGAATTTGTCTCTCTTGCTCCATTCAACAAGAACTTCAGAGTTGCCAATGGCAAGGTTGAGGCAGCTGAGGGGATTGGTGACAAGTTGGTCACAGTGGGTGTCAGTGGTGGAGATTTTGACCTCAAGCTAGAGGGAGTGGTTTACTTGCCCTCCTTCACAGCCAACCATCTCTCCGTTTCTAAGATAATTGACCATGGCATGACAGTGGTCTATACAGAGAAGGAAGCAGTGATATTCCCTACCAAGGACATCAACATCTTCTACTCTGCCAAGAAGGTTGTCGCACAGGTTCCTTGCGTTGATGGAATCTACATATAGATAAGAACATAGATATACATAAAGATATAGATACAGATACAGATACACATACAGATATAGATATAGATATAGATATAGATATAGATATAGATATAGATATAGATATAGATATAGATATAGATATAGATATAGATATAGATATATATATAGATATAGATATAGATATAGATATAGAAATAGATATAGATATAGATATAGATATAGATGTAGATATAGATATAGATATAGATATAGATAAAGATATAGATATAGATATAGATATAGATATAGATATAGGTATATATATAGATATAGATGTAGATGTAGATATAGATATAGATATATATATATAGATATAGATATAGATATAGATATAGATATAGATATAGATATAGATATAGATATAGATATAGATATAGATATAGAAATAGATATAGATATAGATATAGATATAGATATAGATAAATATATAGATATAGATATAGTTATAGATATAGATATAGATATAGATATAGATATAGATATAGATATAGATATAGATATAGATATAGATATAGATATAGATATAGATATAGATATAGACATAGATATAGATATAGATATAGATATAGATGTAGATATAGATATAGATATAGTTATAGATATAGATATAGATATTGATATAGATATAGATATAGATATAGATATATCTATAGATATAGATATAGATATAGATATAGATATAGATATAGATATAGATATAGATATAGATATAGATATAGATATAGATATAGATATAGATATAG
>SZWC01022784.1:9831-42060 GCA_023375785.1 Penium margaritaceum
TTTGGTCACACTTTCACTATGTCTATAGTGCTTAGGTCACATTATCACTGTTTCAATGGTACTTTGGTCACACTTTCAATGTGTCTATGGTGCTCAGGTCACATTATCACTGTTCCAATGGTGCTTTGGTCACACGTTCAATGTGTCTATGGTGCTTAGTTCACATTATCACTATCTTAATGGTACTTTGGTCATACTTTAACTATGTCTATGGTGCTTAGGTCACATTATCACTGCTTCAATGGTACTTTGGTCACACTTTCAATGTGTCTATGGTGCTTAGTTCACATTATCACTATCTTAATGGTACTTTGGTCATACTTTAACTATGTCTATGGTGCTTAGGTCACATTATCACTGCTTCAATGGTACTTTGGTCACACTTTCATTGTGTCTTTTTTGATTAGGTCACATTATCATGGTTTCAATGGTGCTTTGGTCACATTCACACAGTTTCAATGGTGCCTTGGTCACTTTAATCGTGTCTATGGTACTTTGGTCACATTATCATTGTTTCAATGGTGCTTTGGTAACAATATCACTGTGTCTATATTGCTTAGGTCACATTATCAATGTTTCAATAGTGCTTTGGTCACACTTTCACTAAGTCTATGGTGCTTAAGTCATAACATCACTGTTGCAATGGTGCTCTGGTAACACTTTCATTGTGTCTATAGTTCTTATGTCACGTCATCACTGTTTCAATGGTGCCTTTGGTCACACGTTCATTGTGTCTATAGCGCTTTGGTCACATTATCATTGTTTCAATGGTGCTTTTGCCACACTTTCACTATGTCTTTGGTGCTTAGGTCACATTATCACTGTTTCAATTTTGCTTTGGTCACCGTTTCACTGTGTCTATGGTGCATGGGTCACATTATCACTGTTTCAATGGTGCTTTGGTCACATATTCACCACGTCTATGGTGCGTAGTTCACATTAGCACTGTTTCAATGGTGCTTTGGTCACAGTTTCACTGTGTCTATGGTGCATGGGTCACATTATCACTGTTTCAATGGTGCTTTGGTCACATATTCACCACGTCTATGGTGCGTAGTTCACATTAGCACTGTTTCAATGGTGCTTTGGTCACATTTTCACTTTGTGTATGGTGCTATGGTCACATTATCACTGTTTCAATGGTGCTTTACTCACATTTCACTGTGTCTATGGTGCTTTGGATACATTATCACTGTCCTAATGGTGCTTTGGTCACTTTTTTACTATGTCTATAGTGCTTAGGTCACATTATCACTGTTTCCATGGTGCTTTGGTCACACTTTCACTGTATCTATGGTGCTTAGGTCACACTATCACTGCTCTAATGGTGCTTTGGTCACACTTTCAATGTGTCTATGGTGGTTAGGTCACGTTATCATTGTTTCAATGGTACTTTGGTCACTTTCACTGTGTTTATGGTGCTTTGGTCACATTACCATTGTTTCAATGGTGCTTTGGTCACTTTCATTGTGTCTTTAGTGATTAGGTCATATTATCACCATTTCAATAGTGATTTAGTCACACGATCACTGTGTCTATGGTGCTTAAGTCATAATATCACTGTTTCAATTGTGCTTTGGTCACACTTTCATTGTGTCTTTAGTGATTAGGTCATATTATCACCATTTCAATAGTGATTTAGTCACACGATCACTGTGTCTATGGTGCTTAAGTCATAATATCACTGTTTCAATTGTGCTTTGGTCACACTTTCATTGTGTCTCTAGTTCTTAAGTCACGTCATCACTGTTATGATACCGCTTTGGTCACACTTTCACTGTGTTTACAGTGCTTTGGTAACATTATCACTGTTTCAATGGTGCTTTGGTCACACGTTCACTATGTCTATGGTGCTTAGGTCACATCATCACTATTTCAATTGTGCTTTGGTCACACGTTCACTATGTCTATGGTGCTTAGGTCACATCATCACTGTTTCAATTGTGCTTTGGTCACCTTTTGATTGTGTATATGGTGCTTGGGTTACATAAGCACTGTTTCAATGGTGCTTTGGTCACACTTCACCATGTCTAAGGTGCATAGGTCACATTACCACTTTTTCAATGGTGCTTTGGTCTTACTTTCACTGTGTCTATGGTGCTATGGTCAGATTATCACTGTTTCAATGGTGCTTTGGTCACATTTCATTGTGTCTATGATGCTTTGGTCACATTATCACTGTCCTAATGCTGCTTTGGTCACATTGTCACTATGTCTATCCTACTTAGGTCACATTATCACTGTTTCAATGGTGCTTTGGTCACTCTTTCAATGTGTCTATTGTGCTTAGTTCATGTTATCACTATCTTGATGGTGCTTTGGCCACACTTTCACGGTGTCTATGGGGCTTTGGTCATATCATCACTGATTCAATGGTGCTTTGGTAACACTTTCAATGTGTCTATAGTTCTTAGGTCACAATATCACTGTTTGAATAGTGCTTTGGTCACATTTTCACTGTGTCTATGGTGCTTAGGTCACAATATGATTGTTTCTATGGTGCTTTGGTCACACTTTCATTGTGTGTAGAGTCCTTAGGTAACGTCATCACTGTTTCAATGGTGCTTTGGTTACAATTTCACTGTGTCTATAGAACTTTGGTCATATTATCACTATTTCAATTGTACTTTGGTCACAGTTTCACTATGCCTATGGCTCTTATGTCATGTTATCACTGTTTCACTTGTGCTTTGGTTACCCTTTCATTGTGTCTATGGTGCTTGGGTCACATTATCACTCTTTGAATGGTGCTTTGGTCACACTTTCACTGTCTATGGTGCTTTAGTCACATTATCACTCTCCTAATGGTGCTTTGGTCACACTTTCACTGTGTCTATGGTGCTATGGTCGCATTATCACTGTTTCAATGTTGCTTTGGTCACACATTCACTGTGTCTATGGTGCTAAGGTCACATTATCACTGTTTTAATGGTACTTTGGTCACATTTTCACTGTGTCTATAGTGCTTAGGTCACATTATGATAGTTTCAATGGTGCTTTGGTCACACTTTCACTGTCTCTGTGGTGCTTTGGTCACATTATCACTGTTGCAATGGTACTTTGGTCACACGTTCATTGTGTCCATGGTGCTTATGTCCGATTATCACCGTTTCAATGGTGCTTCGGTCACATTTTCATTGTGTGTAAGGTGCTTTGGTCATGTTATCACTGTTTCAATGGTGCTTTAGTCACATTTTCACTGTGTCTATGCTACTATGGTCACATTATCGCATTTTCAATGGTGCTTTGGTGACACTTTCACTATGTCTATAGTGCTTAGGTCACATCATCACTGTTTCAATGGTGCTTTGGTCACACTTTCACTTTGTCTATGGTGCTTAGGTCACATTATCACTGCTCCAATGTCGCTTTGGTCACACTTTTAATGTGTCTATGGTGCTTTGGTCACATTATCACTGTCTCAATGGTGCTTTGTTTACATCTTCACTGTGTCTACGGTGCTTTGGTCACATTATCATTGTTTCAATGGTGTTTTGGTCACTCCTTCATTGTGTCTATGGTGCTAAGGTAACATTATCAATGTTTCAATGGTGCTTTGGTCTCACTTTCACTGTCTATGGTGCTTTGGTATCATTGCCACTGTTTCAATGTTTGTTCGGTCTCACTTTCATTGTGTGTATAGCGCTTAGGTAACATTATCACTGTTTCAAGGGTTCTTTGGTCACACTTTCACTGTGTCTATGGTGCAATAGTCACATTATCACTGTTTCAATGGTGCTTTGGTCACCCTTTCACTGTGTTTATGGTGCTTTGGTCATTATCACCATTTCAATGATGCTTTAGTCACTACAACACTATGTCTAGAGTCCTTTGGTCACATTATCACTGTTTCAATGGTACTTCGGTCACACTTTCACTTTGTCTATGGTGCTTCGATCACATTATCACTGTTTCATTGGTGCTTTAGTCACAATTTCACAGTGTCTATGGTGTTCAAGTCACATCATCACTGTTTCAATGGTGCTTTGGTCACACGTTCACTATGTCTATGGTGCTTTCGTCACATTATCACTGTTTCAATGGTGCTTTGGTGACACTTTCATTGTATCTATGGTGCTTTGATCACATTATCACTGTGTCAATGGTACCTTGGTCACACTTTCATTTTGTCTATGGTGCTTTGGTCACATTATCACTGTTTCAAGGGTGCTTTGGTCACACTTTCACTTTGGCTATGATGCTTAGGTCACATTATCATTGTTTCAATGGTGCTTTGGTCACACGTTCCCAGTGTCTTTGGTGTTTAGGTCACATTATCACTGTTTCAATGTTGATTTAGTCAAACTTTCACTGTATCTATAGTGCTTAGGTCACATTTTCATAGTTTCAATGGTGCTTTGGTCACACTTTCACTGTATCTATGGTGCTTTGGTCACATTATTATTGTTGCAATGGTGCTTTTGTCACATTTTCACTGTGTCTATGGTGTGTAGGTCACATTATCACTGTTTCAATGGTGCTTTGGTCACACTTTCACTGTATCTATGGTGCTTTGGTCACATTATTATTGTTGCAATGGTGCTTTTGTCACATTTTCACTGTGTCTATGGTGTGTAGGTCACATTATCACTATTTCAATGGTGCTTTGCCTAGACTTTCCCTGTGTGTATGGTGCTTTGGTCATACTATCACAGTTTCAATGGTGCTTTGGTCAGACTTTCACTGTGTCTATGCTGCTTTGGTCTCATTATCGCATTTGTATTGGTGCTTTGGTCACACTTTCCCTATGTCTAAAGTGCTTAGGTTATAAAGTTTCTGTTTTAATGGTGCTTTTCTTCATACTTTCATTGTTTCTATCGTACTTAGGTCACATTATCACTGTTTCAATGGTGCTTTGGTGACACTTTCGATGTGTCTATTGTGTTTAGGTTACATTATCAGTAATTCAATATTGCTTTGTTCACAATTTCAATGTGTTTATGGTTCTTAGCTCAAATTATCACTGTTTGAATGGTGCCTTGGTCACACTTTTAATGTCTATGGTACGTTGGTCACATTTTCACTATTTCAATGGTGCTTTGGTTAGACTTTCACCTTTTCTATGGTGCTTAGGTCACATTATCACTGTTTTGATGGTCCTTTGGTCACACTTTCACAGTGTCTATAGTGTTTAGGTCTCATTATCACTGTTTCAATGGTGCTTTGGTCAACCTTTCAGTGTATCTTTAGTGCTTAGGTCAGATTATCATAGTTTCAATGGTGCTTTGGTGACACGTTTAGGTATCTATGGTGCATTGGTCTCATTATCACTGCTGCAATGGTGCTTTGGTCACATTTACAAAGCATCTCTGGTGCTTGGATCACATCAGCACTGTTTCAATGATGCTTTGGTCACACTTTCACTGTGTGTACTGTGCTTTGGTCATGTTATCACTGTTTCAATGGTGATTTGGTCACACTTTCAATGTGTCTATGCTGCTTTGGTCACATTATCGCATTTTCAATAGTGCTTTGGTCACACGTTCACTATGTCTTTAGTGCTTAGGTCACATTATCACTGTTTCAATGGTGATTTGGTCACACTTGCACTGTGCCTATGGTGTGCTTTGATCACACTTTCATTGTGTCTACGGTGCCTAGTTCACATTATCACTATCTTAATGGTGCTTTGGTCATAATTTCACTATTTGTATGGTGCTTAGGTTACATCATCACTGCTTCCATGGTGACTTGTTCACACTTTTACTGTGTCTATGGTGCTTAGGTCATGTTATCATTGTCTTTTGGTGATGTAATCACATTATCACTGTTTCAATGGTACTTTGGTCCCATTACAATTGTTTAAATGGTGCTTTGGTCACTTTCCCTGTGTCTATGGTACTTTGGTCACATTTTCACTGTTTCAATGGTACTTTGGTCCCATTACAATTGTTTAAATGGTGCTTTGGTCACTTTCCCTGTGTCTATGGTACTTTGGTCACATTTTCACTGTTTCAATGGTGCTTTGGTCACATCATCACTGTTGCAATAGTACTTTGGTAACACTTTCAATGTGATATAGTGCTTAGGTCATATTATCACTGTTTCATTAGTGCTTTGGTCGCACTTTCATTGTGTTTATGGTGCTTAGGTCAGATTTTCTCTGTTTCAATGGTACTTTGGTCACAGATTTACTATGTCTATAGTGCTTAGGGCCTGTCATCATGTTTTTTAACGGTGCTTTGGGCACAATTTCACTGTGTCTACGGTGCTTAAGTCACAGTATCACTGTTTCAATGGTGCTTTGGTCACAATTGCATTCTGTGTATGGTACTTAGGTCACATTATCACCATTTCAGTTGTGATTCGGTCACATGTTTTTGTGTCTATGGTGCTTTGGTCACATTATCACTGTTCTTATGGTGCCTTGGTCACACTTTCAATGTGTCTATGGTGCTTAGGTCACGTTACAATTGTTTCTATGTTACTTTTGGTCACATTCACTATGTTTAAGGTGCTTTGGTCACATTACCACTGTTTCAATGGTGCTTTGGTCACTTCCACTGTGTCTATGGTGCTTTGGTCATATTGTCACTGTTTGAATGGTGCTTTGGTAACAATTTCACCGTGTCTATAGTGCTTAGATCATGTTATCACCTTTTCAATAGTGCTTTGGTCACACGTTCACTGTGTCTATAGTTCTTAAGTCATGTCATCACTGTTTCAATGCCGCTTTGGTCATACTTTCACTGTGTCTACAGTGCTTTGGTAACATTATCACTGTTTCAATGGTGCTTTGGTCACACGTTCACTATGTCTATGGTGCTTAGGTGACATCATCACTGTTTCAATTGTGCTTTGGTCACCATTTGACTCTGTCTATGGTGCTTGGGTCATTTAAGCACTGTTTCAATGGTGCTTTGGTCACACTTCACCATGTCTACGGCGCATAGGTCACATTACCACTGTCATAATGGTGCTTTGGTCACACTTTCACTGTGTCTATGGTGCTATGGTCACATTATCACTGTTTCAATGGTGCTTTAGTCACATTTCACTATGTCTACGGTGCTTAGGTCACATTATCACTTTTTCAAGGGTGCTTTGGTCACACTTTCAATGTGTACATGGTGCTTAGTTCACATGATCACTATCGTAATGGTGCTTTGGTCACAATTTCACTGTGTCTATGGTGCTTTGGTCATGTTTTCACTGTTTCAATGTTGCTTTGGTAACATTTTTATTGTGTCTATAGTTCTGAGGTCACATCATCAGCGTTTCAATAGTGCTTTGGTCACATTGTCACTGTGTCTATGGTGCTTAGGTCACAATATCACTGTTTCAATGGTGCTTTGGTCACAATTTCACTGTGTCTATAGGTTGTAGGTCATGTCATCACTGTTTCAATGGTGCTTTGGCTACACTTTCATTGTGTCTATAGTGCTTTGGTCATATTATCAGTATTTCAATGGTGCTTTGGTCACAGTGTCACTATTCCGATTGCGCTTACGTCACATTATCACTATTTCACTTGTGCTTTGGTCACCCTTTTATTGTGTCTATGGTGCTTGGGTCACATTATCACTGTGTGAATGTTGCTTTGGTCACATTTTCACCATGTCTATGGTGCTTAGGTCACATTACGACTGTTTCAATGGTGCTCTGGTCACACTAACACTGTCTCTATGGTGCTATGGTCACATTGGTACTGTTTCAATGGTGCTTTGGTGACATTTCACTGTGTCTATGGTGCTTTGGTCACATTATCACTCTCCTAATGATGCTTTGGTCACACTTTCACCTTGTCTATGGTGCTATTGTCACATTATCATTGTTTCAATGGTGCTTTGGTCACTCTTTCACTGTGTCTATGGTGCTTAGGTCACATTATCAGTGTTCCAATGGTACTTTGGTCACACCTTCACTGTGTCTATTCTGTTTAGGTCAAATAATCATAGTTTCAATGGTGCTTTGGTCACAATTTCACTGTCTCTATGTTGTTTTGGTCACATTATCACTGTTGCAATGGTACTTTGGTCACACGTTCACTATGTCCATGGTGCTTAGGTCACATTATCACTGTTTCAATGGTGCTTTGGTCACATTTTAATTGTGTGTATGGTGCTTTGGTCATATTATCACTGTTTTGATGGTGCTTTGGTCACACTTTCACTGTGTCTATGCTACGTTGGTCACATTATTGCATTTTCAATGGTGCTTTGGTCACCGTTTCATTATGTGTATAGTGCTTAGGTCATATCATCACTGTTTCAATGGTGCTTTGGTCACACTTTCAATGTGTCTATGGTGCTTTGGTCACATTTTGACTGTTTCAATGGTGCTTTGTTTACATCTTCAATGTGTCTACGGTGCTTTGGTCACATTATCACTGTTTCAATGGTTCTTTGGTTACCCTTTCACTGTGTCTATGGCACTTAGGTCACATTATTACTGTTTCAATGTTGCTTTGGTCACCCTTTCACTGTGTCTATGGTGCTTTGTTCATTATCACCATTTCAATTGTGCCTTGGTCACACGTTCATAGCGTCTATGGTGTTCAGGTCACATTATCACTGTTTCAATGTTATTGGTCACACGTTCACTATGTCTATGGTGCTTTGGTCACATTATCACTGTTTCAATGGTGCTTTGGTTACACTTTCGTTGTATCTATGGTGCTTTAGTGACATTATCAGTGTATCAATGGTGCTTTGGTCATACTTTCACTATGTCTTTAGTGCTTAGGTTTGAATGTTTCTGTTTCAATGGTGCTTTGGTCATACTTTCATTGTTTCTAAAGCACTTAGGTCACATTTTCACTGTTTCAATGGTGCTTTGGTCATACTTTCACTATGTCTTTAGTGCTTAGGTTTGAATGTTTCTGTTTCAATGGTGCTTTGGTCATACTTTCATTGTTTCTAAAGCACTTAGGTCACATTTTCACTGTTTCAATGGTGCTTTGGTCAAACATTCAATGTGTCTATGGTGCTTAGGTCACATAATCACTAATTCAATGGTCCTTTGTTCACACTTTCATTGTGTCTACGGTGCTTAGCTCAAATCATCACTGTTTCAATGGTACCTTGGTCACACATTCATTTTGTCTATGGTGCTTTGGTCACATTATCACTGTTTCAAGGGTGCTTTGGTCACATTTTCACTTTGTCTATGGTGCTTAGGTCACATTCTCACTCTTTCAATGGTGCTTTGGTCACACGTTCACAGTGTCTATGGTGTTTACGGCACATTATCACTATTTCAATGGTGTTTTAGTCAAATGTTCACTGTATCTATAGTGCTTAAGTCACATTTTCATAGTGACAATGGTTTCTTTGGTCACACTTTCAATGTATATATGGTGCTTTGGTCACATTATCATTGTTGCAATGGTGCTTTGGTCACACTTTCACTGTGTCTATGGTGCGTAGGTCTCATTATCACTGTTTCAATGGTGCTTTGCTCAAACTTTCCCTGCGTGTATTGTGCTTTGATCATATCACAACTGTTTCAATGGTGCTTTGGTCACACTTTCACTGTGTTTATGCTGCTTTGGTCACTTTATGGCATTTGTATTGGTGTTTTGGTCACACTTTCACGATGTCTATATTGCTTAGGTTATGAAGTTTCTGTTTCAATGGTGCTTTTCATTATAGTTTCATTGTTTATATCATTCTTAGGTCACATTATCACTGTTTCAATGGTGCTTTGGTCACACTTTCACGATGTCTATATTGCTTAGGTTATGAAGTTTCTGTTTCAATGGTGCTTTTCATTATAGTTTCATTGTTTATATCATTCTTAGGTCACATTATCCCTCTTTCAATGGTGCTTTGCTCACACTTTCAATGTGTCTATGGTGCTGAGGTCACATTATCAGTAATTCAATGGTACTTTGTTCACAATTTCACTGTATTTATGGTGCTTAGATCAAATAATCACTGTTTCAATGGTGCTTTGGTCACACTTTCACTGTGTCTAAAGTGCTAAGGTCACATTATCACTCTTTCAATGGTGCTTTGCTCACACTTTCAATGTGTCTATGGTGCTGAGGTCACATTATCAGTAATTCAATGGTACTTTGTTCACAATTTCACTGTATTTATGGTGCTTAGATCAAATAATCACTGTTTCAATGGTGCCTTAGTCACAATTTCATTGTCTATGGTGCTAAGGTCACATTATTACTATTTCAATGGTGCTTTGATCACACGTTCACCGTGTCTATGGTTTTTAGGTCACATTATCACTGTTTCAATTGTGCTTTGGTCAAAATTTCACTGTATCTGTAGTGCTTAGGTCACATTATCATAGTTTCAATGGTTCTTTGGTTACACGATCACCGTATCTATGGTGCTTTGGTCACATTATTACTGTTGCAATGGTGCTTTGGTCACACTTTCATTGTGTTTATAGTGCTTAAGTCACATAATTACTGTTTCAATTGTGCTTTGGTGAAACGTTCACTGTGTCGATAGTGCTTAGGTCACATTATCACTGTTTCAATGGTGCTTTGGTGACACTTTCACTGTGACTATAGTCCTTTGGTCACATTATCACTGTTTCAATGGTGCTTTGGTGACACTTTCAATGTCTCTATAGTACTAAGGTCACATTATCACTCTTTCTATGGTGCTTTGGTCATACTTTCAGTGTGTCTATAGTGCTTAGGTCACATTTTAACTGTTTCAATGTTGCTTTGGTCACATTTTAAGAGTGTGTAAAGTGCGTAGGTCACATTATCACGGTTTCAATGGTGCTTTTGTCACACTTTCATTGTGTCTATAGTGCTTAGGTCACATGATCACTGTTTCAATGGTGCTTTGGTCACACTTTCACTGTGTCTAAAGTGGTAAGGTCACATTATCACTTTTTCAATGGTGCTTTGGTCACTATGTCACGGTGTCTATAGTGCTTATATCATACTATCACTGTTTTAATGGTGCTTTGGTCATACATTCACTATGTCAATAGTGCTTTGGTCACGTGATTATTGCTTCAATGGTGCTTTGGTTACATTATCACCTTTTCAATTGTGCTTAGGTTGAACGTTCACTCTGCCTATAGTGCTTTGGTCACATTATCACTGTTTACATGGTGCTTTGGTCACACTTTCACCGTGTCTATAGTGCGTAGGTCACATTATCACTGTTTCAATGGTGCTTTGATCTCACTTTCAACGTGTCTATTGTTCTAAGGTCGCATTATCACTATTTCAATGGTGCTTTGGTCACACTTTCACTGTGTCTATTGTGCTGAGGTCGTATTATCACTGTTTCAATTGTTGTTTTGGTCATGCTTTCACAATGTCCATAGTGCTAAGGTTATACTATCATTGTTTCAATGGTGCTTTGTTCATATTTTCACTGTGTCTATAGTGTTTAAGTCATATTATCAGTGTGTCAATGGTGCTTCGGTTACACATTCACTGTGTCTATAGTGCTGTCGTCACATTATCACTACTTCAATGGTGCTTTGGTCACACTTTCACTATGTGAATAGTGCTTTACCAATGTTTCATTGGTGTTACGGTTAAACTTTCACTGTGTCTGTAGTGCTTAGGTCACATTATCACTGTTCAATGGTGCTTTAGTCACACTTTCACTGTGTCAATAGCTTTTAGGTCACATTATCACTGCTTCAATGGTACTTAAGTCTCACTTTAAATGTGTCTATAATGCAAAGGTAACATTTTCACTATTTCAATGGTGCTTTGGTCACACTTGCCCTGTGTCTTTAGTGCCAATGTCACATTATCACTGTTTCAATGGTGCTTTGGTCACACGTTCACCGTGTCTAAAGGGTTTAGATCACATTATGACCATTCTAATGGTTCTTTGGTCACACTTTCACTGTGTCTGTAGTGCTTATGTCACATTATCACTGTTTCAATGGTAGTTTGGTTACACATTCAATCTGTGTATAGAGCTTAGGTCATGTTGTCACTGTTTTTGTTGTGCTTTGGTCACACTTTCATTGTGTCGATGGTGCTTAGGTCATATTAGCACTGTTTTCAATGGTGCGTTGGTCACATCTTCACTATGTCTACTGTGCTTAGGTCACATTATCACCATTTTAATGGTGCTTTGGCTACAGTTTCACTGTGTCCACGGTGCTTTGGTCACACTTCCACTGTGTCTAGGATGTTTAGGTCTGTTATCACTATGTCAATGGTGCTTTGGTCGCACACTACGTGTCTATGGTGCTTTGATCACATTATCACCGTTTCAATGGTGCTTTTGTTATACTTTCACTGTGCCTTTGTTACTTAGGTCACATTATCACTCTTTTAATGGTGCTTTGGTCACACTTCCACTGTGTCTAGGATGTTTAGGTCTGTTATCACTATGTCAATGGTGCTTTGGTCGCACACTACGTGTCTATGGTGCTTTGATCACATTATCACCGTTTCAATGGTGCTTTTGTTGTACTTTCACTGTGCCTTTGTTACTTAGGTCACATTATCACTCTTTTAATGGTGCTTTGGTCACAATTTCACTCTGTCTATGGTACTTTGGTCACACTATCATTGTTTCCGTAGTGCTTTTGTCACACTTTCATTGTGTCTATGGTGCTTTAGTCACATTATCACCTTTTTCAATGGTGCTTCCGTCACACTTTCACTGTGTCTATGGTGCTTAGGTCACATTATCACTGTTTTAGTGGTGGTTTGGTCACAATTTCATTGTGTCTATGGTTAGGTCATATTATTACTGTTCCAATTGTGTTGTGGTCACCTTTATGTGTGGATTGTGATCTGGTCACATTATCACCTTTTCAATGGTGCTTTGATCACAGTTTCACTGTTTCTATAATGCTTAGGTTACATTATCATTGTTTCAATGGTGCTTTGTTCCCATCTTCATTGTGTCTATGGTACTTTGGTCGTATTCTCACTGCTTGAATGGTGCTTTGGTCACACTTTCAAAGTGTCTATGGTGCTTATGTCACATTATCACTGTTTCAATGATGCTTTGGTCATACTTTCACTGTATCTATGGTTCTAAGGTCACATTATCAATGTGTCAATGGTGCTTTGTTCACACTTTTATTGTGTCTATGATGTTTAGGTCATATTATCACCGTTTTGTCGGTGCTTTGGTCACACTATTATGTGTCTATGGAGCTTTGGTGACATTATCACCATTTCAATGGTACTTTTATCACTCTTTCACTATATCTATGGTGCTTAGGTCACATTATCACTGTTTTTATGGTTCTTTGGTCACGCTTACACTATGTCAATGGTTCTTTGGTCACATTATCACTGTTTCAGTGGTCCTTTGGTCACACTTGCTGTGTCGATATTGCATAGGTTACAATATCACTATTTCAATGGTGCTCTGGACACACTTTGTGTCTACGGTGCTTAATTCACGTTATCATCGTTTTAATTGCGCTTTGGTCACACTTTCACTGTGTCTATGGTGTTTAGGTCATATTATCCCAATTTTAGTGGTACTTTTGTCAAACGTTCACTGTGTCTATGGTACTTAGGTCACATTATCACCGCTTCAATGGTTTTTTGTCACACTTTCACTGTCTCTCAAGTGCTTAGGTCACATTATCACTGTTTAAATGGTGGTTTGGTCACACTTTCACTGTATCGATGGTGTTATGGTCACATTATCACTGTTTCAATGGTGCGTTAGTCATACTTTCACTATGCTATGGTGCTCTGGTCGCACTTTTACTGTTTCTATGGTGCTTAGGTCAGATTATCACCGTGTCAATGGTACTTTGGTTACACTTTTATATGTCTATGGTGCTTTTGTCACATTATCAGTGCTTCAATGGTGCTTTGGTCACACTTTCATTGTGTGTAGGGTACGTCGGTCACATTATCACCTTTTTAATGGTGCTTTGGTCAAAATTTCAGTGTGTCTATGGTGCTAAGGGCACATTATCACTGTTTCACTGGTGCTTTGGTCACACTTTCATTGTGTCTATGGTGCTTAAGTCACGATATCACTGGTTTTAAAGGTCCTTTGGTCACACTTTGATCGTGTCTACGTTGCTTTGGTTACATAATCACTGTTTCAATGGTGCTTTGGTCACACTTTCACTGTGTCTGGGGTGCTTTGGTCACATTGTCACTGTTTCAATGATACTTTGGGTATTATTTCACTGTACGTATAGCGTTTAGGTCACATTATCAATGTTTCAATGGTGTTGTGGTCATATTCTCACTGTGTCTATGGTGCTTAGGTCACATTATCGCTTTTTGAATGGTGCTTTGGTAACACTTTCAATGTGTCTATGGTGCTTTGGACACATTATTCTGTTTCAATGGTGTTTTGGTCACACGTTTATGTGTTTATGGGGCTTTGGTAACATCATCAAAGTTTTGATGGTTCTTTGGTCACACCTTCACTGTGTCTATGTTGCTTATGTCACATTGTCACTTTTTAATGGTGCTTTGGTCACACCTTCACTGTGTCTATTGTGCTTTGGTCATGTTATCACTTTTTAAATGGTCTTATGGTCACAATTTTAATATACCGATAATGCTTATGTCACATTATCACTTTTTCAATGGTGCTTTATTCACACTTTCACTGTGTCTATGGTGCTTTGGTCACATTATCATTGTTTGAATGGTGCTTTGGTCACACTTTCACTGTTTCTATGGTGCTTAGGTCACACTATCATTGTTTCAATAGTCCTTTGGTTATATTTTCACCGTGTCCATGGTGCTTAGGTTACATTGTCACTGCTTGAATGGTGCTTTGGTCACACTTTTACTGTTTCTATGATGCTTAGGGCACATTATCACTGTTTCACTGATGCTTTGGTCATTCTTTCACTGTGTCTATGGTGCTTTGGTCACAATGTCACTGTTTCAATGGTGCTTTGCTCACACTTTCACTGTTTCTAAGGTGCGTGGGTCACATTATTACTGTTTCAATGGTGCTTTGGTCACAATTTCACCGTATCTGTGGTGCTTAGGTCACGTTATCACTGTTTCAATGGTGCTTTGGTCAAACTTTCAGTTTGTCATGGTACTTTGGTCACATGATCAGTGCTTGAGTGGTGCTATGGTCACACTTTCGCTATGTCTATGGTGCATTGTTCACATTTTTGCTGTTTCAATGATGCTTTGGTCATATCTTCACTGTACCTATAGTGTTTAGGTCACATTCTCATTGTTTCAATGGTGCCTTTCTCATGCGTTCACTGTGTCTATGGTGCTTAGGTCCTGATATCACTGTTTCAATGGTGTTTTGGTCACATTTTCACTGTGTATATAGTGCTTAGGACACATGATCACTGTTTTGATGGTGCTTTGGCCACACGTTTTTGTGTCTATGGAGCTTTGGTCACATCATGACAGTTTCAATGGTGCTTTGGTCACACCTTCGCTGTGACTATGGTGCTTTGGTCACATTATCACTTTTTCAATGGTTCTTTGGTCACACCTTCACTATGCTTTTGGTTCTTTGATCACATCGTCACATTTGTAATGGTGCTTTGGTCACAATTTCATTGTGTCTATGGAACTTAGGTCACAATATCAATTTGTCAGTGGTGATTTGGTCTCATTTTTTTTAAGTGTCTGTGGTGCTTTGTCCACACTATCCGTTTTTCAATGGTGCTTTGGTCACACTTTCACTATGTCTATGGTGATAAGGTTATGTTATCACTGTTTCAGTGGTGCTTTTGTCACATCTTCATTGTGTCTACGGTGCTTCCGTGACATTATCACTGTTTCAATGGTGCTTTGGTCACACTTTCACTGTGTCTATGATGCTTTGGTCTCATTATCATTGTTTCATTGGTGTTTGGTCACACTTTCACTGTGTCTATGATGCTTTAGTCACAGTATCACTGTTTCAATGGTGATTTGGTCACACGTTCACTGTGTCTATGGTGCTTAGGTCACATAATCACTGTTTCAATGGTGCTTTGGTCACACATTCACTGTGTCTATAGGGCTTAGGTCTCATTACCACTGTTTCCATGGTTCTTTGGTCACACTTTCAATGTGTCTATGGTACTTTGGTCACATTCGCAATGGTATGGTACTTTGGTTACACTTTCACTATGTCTATGGGGCTTTGGTCACATTATCATTGTTTCAATGGTGCATTGGTCACACTTTCACTGTGTCTATAGTGCTTATGTCACATTTTGACTGTTTCAATGGTGCTTTGGTCACACTTTCACTACGTATATGGTTTTGTGGTCACAGTATCACTGTTTCAATTGGTCTTTTATCACACTTTGACTGTTTCAATGGTGCTTTTATCACACTTTCACTGGATATATTGTCATTGATTTAATGGTGATTTGGTCACTCTTTCACTATGTCTATGGTGCTTTGGTCACATTATCACTGTTTCAATGGTGCTTTGGTAACACTGTCACTGTGTTTATGGTACTTGGGTCACATTACTACTGTTTTAATGGTGCTTTGGTCACATTCTCATTGTGTGTATGCTTATGTCATAAGAATAGAGGAGGTGGCAATGGAAACGGCAGAAGCAGGCAGAAGTAATGATGTATGTAGGAGACCTCGTGAATGTTGGTAAAGGATGAGACAGGGCTTCATGGCAATGCAGGAGTTAGTCGAGAAGCAAGGATCAGCATTAAACGAGGATTGGAAGCAGAAGTGCTGCAAGGAGGAGGTCGAGGTGATGCGCAATGAAGCAAAATTACTTGAGAGAGGTCTGATGGGAGCGAGGGCTTCTGATAGCAGGATGCGAAAGAATGAGCAATGAGGCGAGCAGAGCGGAGACACGGCGGCAAAGCCACGGAACCAAAAGGGGAACAGATTGAACGGACTGTTCAGGTTAACCTCCAGGGAATGAACATCCTTTTGTAATATACAGTAGATCAGGAAAAAAACAAAGCAACGGCTTCTTTCTGCTAGCTGGACGCGGTTGCGATGTGGTCGCAGTTATTAGGGGTGGCTTGCCTCTGGGTTCTTGATCGTGACCGACAATCTGTTGGCGAGGTGGTTTGTGTTGGCTCGGTGCAGAACCTGAACCTTATTCAGAGCTCGGATTGTCTGAGGGATTATGTCAGTGTTGACTTCGTCTTTAATTTTCTGACAGCCCGCCTGAAGTCAACACTGGAGAGGAGGTAGTGCACAGGTCAGATACAGGGATTGCGAGGTCTCTGAGAATCCTTCGTGTGGTTGCCGGATGAGTGGGTGAAGAGAGTGATGAGTGGTGAGGATGAGCGTCTCCTTCAGAAGTGCTTCTACCCAGTCNGTACCAAGAAGGGGTATTGAATTGATTAGATCGCGGAGTACCTGTCAAAGATTGAACTTGGGGAATTGGAGTCTCCCCAGATTGAGCAGTAGTTTAACAATCCATCGATGGTAGGTTGTGGAACCACCTCTTCTCTTGTGCAGTTGGGAGGAGTTCCGTAGGCACTCTGGAAGATGAGGAACAATGTCAGTCAGTGCCCTGCTAGGTGTGGAACAGTCAACGAAGTAGATTGGCTTCATTGATAGTTGAACACAAAGAAGGGCAGTGGCTGTGTTGTTACTAATGGTCTGTTCCAGTGTAGGGAGTACCGCGCAAAACCGTTGATTCATCAAGGCCATCTGAGGAGACAGCATTGATGAGGATGCTGTTCCAAGGGGATACCTTTGAGAGCTCATTATCCTTGGCATTATCCCGTAGAAGGGTGATGATGATGATGATGATGATGGGGATGGTGATGGTGCTGAATGCTGGGAATGCATGAGTGGAGGGAACTGCCACAATGCCACGCTCAAAGAGGGCTCTGCCACAGCAAAATATCTGAGTCCAGGGAGAGTAACGGGAAGCGCAGAAATTCAGGCAGTCAGGGCCACGGCTACAGCGGTTTCTTCCACCTGTTAGCTTGATGAAGTAAGAAGACGGGTGGTGTCCAGTTCCAGTGGTGTTTTGGTTGTGTCTTTATTGTCTGGCTTCGGCTACAAATGCAAGTGCTGATGGAGAAGAGGTGTGGGCGTTGTGCCCACGTGCGGGAGAAGGCAATACTAAGGAGGCAGAAACATCCAATTTTGTTGGAGGAGTGACGGCTTGTGCCTCCAATTTGCTTGAGCCCGACGAGCAGGACAACTGATGGTGTCTGACACTCTGGCAAGAGGGAGTTCTGCTGCTGCTGAGGAGTGGTGAGGATGCAGGTCACCGCAAGATTAGCGGTGTTACCGGGCAGATTCAGGTGCCAGTGCGGAGGAGGGAGGATGAGAGAAGGGCAGATGCTTGAATGCTGAAGTTTATGCACAGGGGTTGAACCACGTGTGCTGAAGATGGATCGGCGTGGGTGTAGGCTGCCGCAAGATTGGCGGTTCAGCCGGGCAGATCTGGTGCCGAGCGGAGGATGATGACGGTAGATTCTTGCGGAGGAGTGATGAACTAGATGCAGGGACGAACCATGTGTGCTACAAGTTAGGGAGGTAGGATGCGGCAAGGGGAAGGTAGGAGCCGACGCACTGCGAGAAATCTGCTTCCAGTAGGGGTGCAGGCTGCTGCCAGGTGGGCAGCAAGCTTGTGCACATCCTTGTGCTGGCCATAGATGAAGATGACGTTGATAACGAAGGCGGTAGCTGATGATGGAATTTGGGCTCAGGGGCAAGCCACGTGCGCTGCAGAAGTTTTGGCGTGGTTGCAGGTTATCGTAGGAAAGGCGATGCGACCGGGAAAATCCTTGTGCCGAGCGGATGAAGATACGGAAAGTGGCAGATTTTGATGAGGATAACGTGGGCGCAAGGTTGAGACCACGGGCGCTGCTGATGGTTTGATGATGGAGAAGATGATGAAGACAATGAGGATGGAGACGATAGGGAATCTGAGAACAATGATGATGAGGGAGGAGGACGCTGAGGCTGATGATGAAGCAAGGAGGAAGATCCAGAGGATGATTAATTAGGTGAGCACAGTGGAAGCAGAAGGAGGAGGATGCTAGAGCCGATGGTCGGGAAGGCAGCAGGAGTAGCTGATGAAGAAGAAGCAGATGTGGAGAAAGGTTGATGTGGCAGAAAAAGGTCCCCTGCTGTCAAGAGAGTGATGTCTTGTGCCCCCAGCTGGCCCGAGATGGGCAGGATGACTGGTGGTGACCGGTATCCTTTCAGCAAAGGAAGATTCCTGCAGCGATAGCAATCCAAGAGAAGCAGAGGCGTACACAGTTATCAGGAGAGTGACGGCTTGTTCTCCAGTTGGCTCGAGAATGACAAGTAGGAAGACTGGTGGTGTCCAATGTCCTGATGGTGGATGGAGCTCTGCTACTGCTGAGGACGAGAGGAGGTGGTGTGGGAGGGCGGCGCGAGAAGATGGTCTAGGATGAAGATGTAGATGAAGCAGATGGAGCAGTCAGGGACAGCTGCAGCGGCTGAAGGGGAATAAGATGGAGAAGGTGCTACGGAAAGCGGAGGCATTGACGCAACATGACCGTTCCACTCGATCACGGAGATTTTCACGTGTGGCAAGGAAGAGAGGCAGGCAGGTGGAAGTGATCTGAAAGAAATGCAGGGTGAAAAGGAAAGGAAGTTGAAGACAGAGGGAAGCTTCTGCGAAGATGTCAACAGTGAGTGGCTCGTAACCTGCTTTGAACTGCTGGAAAGAACAAGTGCCGGACATTGCCACGGGCATGTGATAGGACGCAGAGCTTAGTCATAGCGGCAAGAAACTGCCAAGGTTCAAGGGGTGCTCAGAGCGCAGTTGCTGTTGTCAGCTTTGACGGATGCTGAGAGAGTGCGTGAGAGCAGCGATGGGGCCGGCGAAGTGATGACCTGGTGAGGAAGGTCCAGGAGATGTTGCTTAAGGCTCTGATACCATGTTGTAATAATGCAGGAGAAGGCAATGGCAACGCAAGAAGCAGGAACAAATAATGACGTATGCAGGCGTCATCTTGAATTTTGGCTAAGGATGAGACAGAGCTGCAGGGCAATGCAGGAGTTAGTCGAGAAGCGAGGATCAGCAATAAACACGGATAGGAACCAGAAGTGGTGCAAGGACAATCGAAATCACTGGAGAGAGGTCTGATGGGAGCGAGCACTTCGGATAGCAGGATGCGAAAGAATGAGCGATGAGGTGAGCAGGGCAGAGACACGGCGGCAAAGCCGCGGAAGCAAAAGGGGAATAAACTGTTATGGTAAACCTAAAGAGAATGAAAATCCTCTGTAATATACAGCAGAACAGGACAAAAGCAAAGCAATAGCTTCTTTCCGCTAGCCGGACGCGGTTGCCACGTGGTCGCAGTTATAAGGGGTGGCTTGCCTCTGGGTCCTTGATCCTGACCAACAATCCGCTGGCGAGGTGGTTTGTGTTGGCTCGGTGCGGAACCTGAACCTTATTTAGAGCTCGGATTATCCAAAGGATTATGTCAGTGTTGACTTTGTCTTCAATATTCAGACAGCTTAGGTGACATTATCACTATTTCAATAGTGCTTTTATCACATTTTTCTGTGTCTATGGCACTTTAGTGACATTATCACCTTTTTAATGGTGCCTTGGTCACACTTTAACTGTGTTTATGATGCTTAGGTCACATTATCACTGTTACAATGGTGCTTTGGTCACACCTTCAATGTCTCTATGGTACTTTGGTCACTTATCACTGTTTCAAAAGTGGTTTAGTCACACATTCATTGTATGTATGGTGCTTAGGTCACATTATCGCTATTTCAATGGTACGTTGGTTACATTTTCACTGTATCTATTGTGTGAAAGTCACATTATCTCTATTTGAATGGTGCTTTGGTCACACTTTCACTCTGCCTATAGTCCTTTGGTCACATTAACATTGTTTTAATGGTTCTTTGGTCACACTTTCACTGTGTCTATGGTGCTTTGGTCACATTGTCACTGTTTCAATGGTGGTTTGGTCACACTTTCACATTGTCTATGGTGTAAGGTCACATTATCACTGTTTCTATGGATTTCAGGTCAACTTTTCACTGTGTCTAAGGTGCGTTTGTCACATTATCACTGTTTCAATCATGCTTTGGTCACAAATTAACTGTGTCTATGGTGCTTAGGTCACATTATCACTGTTTTTATGGCGCTTTGGTCATACTTTCACTGTGTCAATGGTGCTTTGGTCACATTGTTATTGTTTCAATGGTGCTTTGGTCACACTGTCATTGTGTCTATGGTCCTTATGTCACATTATCACTGTTTTAATGGTTCTTTGGTCACACTTTCACTGTTTCTATGGTGCTTAGGTCACGTTATCACTGTTTCAATGGTGCTTTGGTCACACTTTTATCTGTCTATGGTGATTTGCTCATATTATCGCTGTTTTAATGGTGCTTTTGTCACGCTTTATCTTTGTCTATGGTGCTTAGGTCACGTTATCACTGTTTCAATGGTGCTTTGGTCATACATTTATTGTGTCTATGGTGCTTACGTCACGTCGTCACTGTTTCAATGGTGCTTTGGTCATGCCTTCACGTTGCAATGATGCTTTGGTCACATTATCATTGCCTCTATGGTGCTTTGGTCACACATTCATTGTCTCTATGGAGCTTTGGTCCCAGTATCATTGTTTCAATTGTGCTTTCCTCACATGTTCATTGTGTCTGTGGTGCTTTGGTCACATTATTACTGTGTCATTGATGCTTTGGTCACACGTTCGCAGTGTCCATGGTGCTTTAGTTACATTATCATTGTTTCAATTATGCTTTGGTCACATCTTCATTGTGTCTATGGTGTCTAGGTCACATTATCACTGATTTAATGATGCTTTGGTCATACTGTCATGTTGCCATCATGCTTTTGGCACATTATCACTGCTTCAATGGTCCAAAGGTCACACCTCATTGTGTCTATGGAGCTTTGGTCACCTATCACTCTTTGAATGATGCTTTGGTCATACTTTCACTGTGTCTATGGTGCTTAGGTCCCATTATCACTGTTTCAATGGTACTTTGGTCACACTTTCACTGTGTCTATGGTGCTTAGGTCACATTATCACTATTTCAATGGTGCTTTATTCACACGTTTATGTGTCTATGGAGCTTTGGTCACATCATCACAGTTTCGATGGTGCTTTCGTCACACCTTCACTGTATGTATGGTGCTTAGGTCACATTTTCACTGTTTCAATGTTGCTTTGGTCACATCTTCACTATGTCTATTGTGCTTAGGTCACATTATCACTGTTTTAATGGTGCTTTGGTCATATTTTCACTCTCTTTATGATGCTTAGGTCACATTATCACTGTTTCAATGGTGCTTTGGTCACACGTTCACTGTGTCTTTGCTGATTTTGTCACATTGTCACTGTTGCAATGGTACTTCAGTCACACTTTAACTTTGTCTATGGTGGTTTGGTCCCATGTAACTGTTTCAATGGTGCTTTGGTCACACTTTCACTATGTCTATGATGCTTAGGTCTCATTATCACTGTTTCAATGGTGATTTTGTCACACTTTCACTGTGTCTATAGTGCTTAGGTCATATTATTACTGTTTCAATGGTGCTTTGGTCACTACTTCATTGTTTTTACAATGCTTTGGTGACATTCTCACAGTTTCAATGGTGCTTTGGTCACACGTTTATAGTGTGTATGGTGCTTTGGTCACATTATCACTATTTCAATGGTGCTTTGGTCACTACTTCATTGTTTTTACAATGCTTTGGTGACATTCTCACAGTTTCAATGGTGCTTTGGTCACACGTTTATAGTGTGTATGGTGCTTTGGTCACATTATCACTATTTCAATGGTGCTTTGGTCACACTTTCACTCTGTCTTTAGTGCTTAGGTCCCACTATCACTGCTTCAATGGTGCTTTGGTTACACTTTCAGTGTGTCTAAGGTGCTTAGGTCACATTAGCATTGTTCCAATGGTGCTTTTGTCACCATTTTACTGTGTCTATGGTGTTTTGGTCACATTTTCCCTTGGTGCTTTGATCACACTTTCACAATGTCTATGGTTTGTTGGTCACATTATCACTGTTTTTCGGGCGCTTTGATAACACTCTCACTGTCTGTGGTGCTTAGGTCACAATATCACTGTTTTTATAGTGCTATGGTCACACTTTTACTGGTCAAACGTTCACTGTGTCTATGGTGCTTGGGTCATGTTTTTACTGTTTTAATGGTGCTTTGGTCACAATTTCATGTGTCTTTGGTGCTTTAGTAACATTATCTCTGTTTCAATGGTTTTTGGTCACACCTAAATTGTGTCTATGGTGCTCAGGTCACATTATCATATTTTAATGGTGCTTTGGTAACACTTTCACTGTTTCTATGGTTTTTAGGTCACATTATCACTATTTCAATGGTGCTCTAGTCACACCTTCACTGTGTCTATGGTGTGTTGGTCACAACATCACTGTGTCAATGGTGTTTTGGTCAAACTTTCACTTTGTCTATGGTGCTTAGGTCATGTTATCACTGTTTCATTGCTTTTTTAGTCACACTTTAACTGTATCTATGGTGCTTTGGTCAGATTCTAATGGTTTTATTGGTGTTTTAGTCACACTTTCATTGTGTCTATTGTGTGTTGGTCACATTACCACTGTTTCAATGGTGCTTTGGACACAGTTTCATGTTTCCATTGAGCTTTGGTCACATTATCACTGTTTCAATGGTGCTTTGGTCAAACCTTCACTTTGTATACGGTGCTTTGGTAACATTTTCACTCTTTTAATGGTTCTTTGGTCCCAACTTCACTGTATCTATAGTGCGTATGCCACATTGTCACTGTTCCAATGGTGCTTTGGTCACACTTTCACTGTGACTATGGTGCTTTGGTCACATTATCACTGTTGTAATGATGCTTTGGTCAAATTTTCGCTGTATCTATGGTGCTTAGGTCACATTATCACTATTACAATGGTGCTTTGGTCACACTTTCATTGTATCTATGGTGCTTATGTCACATTATCGTTGTTTCAATGGTGCATAGGTCACACTTTCACGTTACCATGGTGCTTTGGTCACATTATCAATCCTTCAATGGTTCTTCTGTCAGACCTTCACTGTATGTATGGTGCTTTGGTCACATTATCACTATTTTAATGGTCCTATGGTAACACTTTCACTGTGTTTATGGTGCTTAGGTCACATTATTACTGTTTCAATGGTGCTTTCGTCACACTTTTATGTGTCTATGGAGATTTGGTCACATTATCACTGTTTCAATGGTACTTTGGTATCATTTTCACTTTTTCAATGGTGCTTGGGTCACACTTTCACTGTGTCTATGATGCTTGGGTCACATTATCACTGTTTTAATGGTGCTTTGGACACACCTTCACTGTGTCTATGGTATTATGGTCATATTTTCACTGTTTCAATAGTGCTTTGTTCACACTTTCACTGTGTCTATGGTGCTTAGGTCACATTATCATTGTTTCAATGCTTCTTTGGTCAAACGTTCAATGTGATTATGGTGCTTCGGTCACATTATCACTGTTTCAATGGTGCTTTGGTCACACTTTCACTGTGTCTATGGTGCCTTGGTCACATTATCGTTGTCTTAATGGTTCTTTGGTCACACTTTCACTATGTCTATGGTGCTTAGATTACAGTATCACTGTGTCAATGGTGCTTTGGTCACACATTTATGTGTCTATGGTTTATTGGTCTCATTATCACTGTTTCAATGATGCTTTAGTCACACTTTCACTGTGTCCATGGTGCTTAGGTCACATAAACACTATTTTGATGGTGTTTTGGTCACATCTTCACCATGTCTATGGCACTTTGGTCGTATTATCATTGCTTGATTGGTGCTTTGGTCATGCTTTCACTGTGTCTATCATGCTAAGATCACATTACCACTGTTCCAATGGTGCTTTTGTCACACTTTCACTGTGTCTATGATGCTTTGGTCACATTATCAATGTGGCTATGGTGCTTTGGTCAAACTTTCACTCTGTGTATGGTGCTTAGGTCAAACTATCACTGTTTTAATGGTGCTTTCGGCACACATTCACTGTGTCTATGGTACTTTGGTCCCATAATCATTGTTTGGATGGAATTTTGGTCACACTTTCACTGTGTCTATGGTGCTTAGGTCATATTGTCACTGTCCCAATGGTGCTTTGGTCATACTTTCAATGTGCCCCTCCCCTCCAAACAGGCAAAGTGTATTGGAGGAGTGTCTATGATCTGTGTATCTCATGGACACGTGGAAAATACACTATGTATAATACACTTGGTGTACTTCTCATATGTCCGTAAGATACACAGATCATATACACTCCCCTAATACACTTCTCCCTTTTTTGGGGGGGAGGATCTCCCGCTCCCACGTTGCCCCTCCCCCCTCCAAACAGGTAAAGTGTATTGGGGGAGTGTATATGATTTGTGTATCTCACAGACATGTGAAAAATACACTAAGTGTATAATACACTTAGTGTATTTTTCACATGTCCATGAGATACACAGATCACATACACTCCCCTAATACACTCTGCCCCTTTGAGGGGGGGGGGTATCCAGCTCCCATGTTGCCCCCCCCCTCAGAACAGGCAAAGTGTATTGGAGGAGTGTCTATGATCTGTGTATCTCATGGACACATGGAAAACACACTAAGTGTATAATACACTTAGTGTATTTTTCACATGTCCGTGAGATACACAGATCATATACACTCCCCTAATGTACTTTGCTCTTTTGGAGGGGGGGGGGTATCCGGCTCCCATGTTGTCCCTCCCTCCCCCAAACAGGTAAAGTGTATTGGGGAGGTGTATGATCTGTGTATCTCACAGAAATGTGGAAAATACACTCAGTGTATGATACATTTAGTGTATTTTTCACATCTCCATGAGATACACATATCATATACACTCCACTAATACACTTTGCCCTTTTGGAGAGGGGGGGGAGGGGATCTCCGGCCCCGATGTTGTCCCCCCCTCCAAACAGGTAGGTAAAGAATATTGGGTACATTGAGATTCAACTATCACAATCAAGAAAATCCTTAATTTATAAATGCTGAAAATGTATTCCCATAACACACATTGTTTGGTGACCACGTAACTTTGAACCATAAAGATACCTCCTAGAAGCTTCCTGTATATATGAATATATATATATGTAATACATAGATCATGGAATGAATAAAAGAGGAATGATTAACAATACCTTTGAAAGTATGACCAAAGCACCATTGAAACAGTGAGAATGTAACCAAAGCAATATAGACACAGTGAAAGTGTGACCAACGCACCATTGAAACGGTGATAATGTGACCTAAGTATTATAGACACAGTGAAAGTGTGACCAAAGCACCATTGGAACAGTGATGATTTGACCAAAGCACTATAGACAGAGAGAAAGTGTGACCACATCACCATTGAAACAGTGATAATGTGACCTAAGCACTATAGACAAAGTGAAAGGTTCAATGGTTCTTTGGTCACACTCTCACTGTGGCTACAGTACTTTGGTCACATGATCACTGTTTCAATGGTGCTTTGGTCACACTTTCACAGTGTCTATAGTGCTTATGTCATAGTATCATTGTTTTAGTGGTGCTTTTGTCATACTTTCACTGTGTCTATAGTGCTTAGGTCACTTTACCACCACTTGAATGGAGCTTTGGTCACACCTTCTCTGTGTCTGTAGTGCTTAGGTCACATTATCACTGCTTCAATGCTGATTTGGTCACAATTGTACTGTGTTTATAGTGCGTAAGTCACCCAATCACTGTTTTGATGATGCTTTGGTCATGCTTTAACTGTGCCTATGGTGCTTAGGTCACATTACCACTTTTTGAATGGTGCTTTGGTCACACTTTCGCAATGTATGAAGTGCTTTGGTCACACCTTCGCAGTGTATGAAGTGCTTTGGTCTGTAGTGCCTTTTCAATGGTGCTTTGGTCACAATTGTAGTGTGTTTATAGTGCGTAAGTCACACAATCACTGTTTCAATGTTTCTTTGGTCATACTTTCCCTGTGTCTGTAGTGCTTAGGTCACATTATCACTGTTTCAATGGTGCTTTGGTCACACTTTCGCAATGTATGAAGTGCTTTGGTCACACCTTCGCAGTGTATGAAGTGCTTTGGTCTGTAGTGCCTTTTCAATGGTGCTTTGGTCACAATTGTAGTGTGTTTATAGTGCGTAAGTCACACAATCACTGTTTCAATGTTTCTTTGGTCACACTTTCCCTGTGTCTGTAGTGCTTAGGTCACATTATCACTATTTCAATAGTACTTTGGTCACACGTTTACTGTGTATACAGTGCTTTGGTCACATTATCACTGTTTCAATGGTGCTTTGGTCACACTTCCAGAGTGTCTATAGTGCTAATGTCACATTATCACTGTTTTTGTGGTGCTTTGTCACACTTTAATAATTTCTATAGTGCTTAGGTCAGTTGATCACTGTTTGAATTGTGCTTTGGTTACAGTTTCACTATGTCTATAGTGCTTGGGTCACATTATCACTCCTTCAATGGTGATTTGGTCAAAATTGTACTGTGTCTGTAGTGCGTAGGTCACATTATCATTGTTTCAATGGTGCTTTGGTCATACTTTCACTGAATCTATAGTGCTTAGGCCACACAATCAATGTTTGAATGGTGCTTCGGTCACACTTTCACTGTGTCTATGGTGCTAAGGTCACATTATCACTTTTTCAATGCTGCTTTGGTCACACTTTCACTGTGCCATTAGTGCTTAGGTCATATTATCACCGTTTCAATTGTGCTTTGGTCACACGTTCACTGTGCCTATAGTGCTTAGGTCACATTATGATCACTATTTCAATGGTACTTTGGTCACACATTGAGTGTGTCTATAGTGCTTAGGTCACACTTTCACTGTGCCATTAGTGCTTAGGTCACATTATCCCTGTTTTGATGGTGCTTTGGTCACACTTTCATTGTGTCTATAGTGCTTTGGTCACATTATCGTTTTTTCAATGGTGCTTTGGTCACAATTTCACTGTGTCTTTAATGCTTGGGTCACGTTATCACTTTTTCAATGGTTCTTTGGTCACACGTTCACTATATCTATAGTGCTTAGGTCATTTTATCACTAATTTAAAGGTGCTTCGGTCACACTTTCATTGTGTCTATAGTGCTTTGGTCACTTTATGAGTGTTTGAATGGTGCTTTGGTCACACTTTCACAGTGTTTATAGTGCTTAGGTACTATCATCACTGTTTCAATGGTGCTTTGGTCACACTTTCACTTTGTCTATAGTGCTTAGGTCGCATTATCACTGTTTCAATGGTGCTTTGGTCACACGTTCACTGTGTCTATAGTGCTATATCACATTATCTCTGTTTAAATGGTCTTTTGGTCACACTTTCACTGTGTTGACAGTCCTTAGGTCACATTATCATTGCTTCAATTGTGCTTTTGTCACACTTTCACTCTGTTTATAGTGCGTAGGTCACATTATCACTGTTCCAATGGTGCATTGGTCACACTTTCACTATGTCTATAGTGCTTTGGTCACATTATCACTGCTTCAATGGTGCTTTGGTCACACTTTCACTGTGTGTATAGTGCTAAGGTCACATTATCACTGTTTCATTGGTTCTTTGGCCACGCTTTCACTGTGTCTATAGTGCATAGGTCACATTATCACTTTTCTTATGGTACGTTAGTCACACTTTCAATGTGTCTTTAGTGCTTAGGTCACATTACCACTGTTTCAATGGTGCTTTGGTCACACTTTCACTGTATCTATAGTGCTTCAGTCACATTATCACTGTTTTAATGGTGCTTTGGTCACATTTGCACTGTGTCTATAGTGCGTAGGTCACATTACGACTGTTTCAATGTTGCTTTGGTCACACTTTCACCGTGTCTATAGTGCTTAGGTCACATTGTCACTGGTTCAATAGTGCTTTGGTCACACTTTGACTGTCTCTTTAGTGCTTATGTGACATTATCACTGTTTCAATGGTGCTTTGGTCACACTTTCACTGTGTCTATACTACTTAGGTCACATTATCACTGTTTCAATGGTGCTTTGGTCATATCTTCACTACGTAAATAATGCTTTGGTCGCATGATAACTGTTTCAATGGTGCTTTGGTTATATTATCATCGTTTGAATGGTGCTAAGGACAAACGTTCAGTGTGTCTATAGTGCTTAGGTCACATTATCACTGTTTCAATGGTCTTTTGGTCACACATTTACTGTGACTATAGTGCTTAGGTCACATTCTCACTGTTTTAATGGTGCTTTGGTCACACTTTCATTGTGTCTATAGTGCTTTTGTCACATTATCACTGTTTCAATGGTAATTTGGTAAGACGTTCACTGTGTCTATAGTGCTTAGGTCACATTATCATTGTTACAATGGTTCTTTTGTCAGACGTTCACTGTGTCTACAGTGCTTAGGTCACATTATCATTGTTTCAATGGTTCTCTGGTCACACGTTTACTGTGTCTATACTGCTTAGGTCATGTTATCACTGTTTTAATGGAGCTTTGGTCACACTTTCACTGTGTCCAAAGTGCGTAGGTCACATTAATACTGTTTCAATAATGCTTTGGTCATAGTTTCGCTTTGTGTATAGTGCTAAGGTCCCATTATCATTGTTTTAATGGTGCTTTGGTCAAACGTTCACCTTGTATATAGTGCTTAGGTCATATTTAAACTGTTTCAATGGTGCTTTGGTCACACATTCACTGTGTTTATAGTGCTTATGTGACATTAGCACTGTTTCAATGGTGCTTTGGTCACACGTTCACTGTGTCTACAGTGCTTAGGTCTCATTATTACTGTTTCAGTGGTGGTCACACTTTCACTACGTCTTTAGTGCTTAGGTCATATTATCACTGTTTCAATGGTGTCTTGGTCACAATTTCAGTGTGTCTATAGTGCTCAGGTCAGATTATCACTGTTTCAATGGTGCTTTAGTCACACTTTCACTTTGTCTATAGTGCTTAGGTCACATTATCACTGTTTGAATGGTGGTTTGGTTACACTTTCACTATGTCCATGGTGCTTATGTTACATTATCACAGTTTCAATGGTGCTTTGGTCACACTTTCACTGTGTCTATAATGCTTAGGTCACTTTATCACTGTTTCAATGGTGCTTTGGTCATACTTTCACTGTGTCTATTGTGCTTAGGTAACATGATCACTGTTTCAAGGGTGCTTTGTTCACACTTCCACTGTGTCTACAGTCCTCAAGCCACATAATCACTATTGCAATGGTGCTTAGGTCACATTTTCACTATCTCTACAGTGCTTAGGTCACATTGTCACTGTTGTAATGGTGCTTTGGTCACACGTTCACTGTGTCCGTAGTGCTTAGGTCAAATTATCAATGTTTTAATGGTACTTTGGTCACACTATCACTGTGTTTATACTGCTTAGGTCACATTATCACTCGTTCAGTGGTACTTTGGTCACACTTTGCATGTGTCCATAGTGCTTATGTCACATTATCACTGGTTGAGTGGTACTTTGGTCACACTTTGACTGTGTCTGTAGTGCATATGTCACATTATCACTGTTTTAATGGTACATTGGTCACACTTTCACTGTGTCCTAAGTGGTAAGGTCACATGATCACTCTATCAATGGTGCTTTGGTCACACTTTCACTGTGTCTATAGTGCTTACGTCATACTATTACTGGTTCAATGGTGCTTTGGTCCTACATTCATAATGTCAATAGTGCTTTGGTCACGTGATAACATTTTCAATGGTGCTTTGGTTACATTATCACTGTTTAATGGTGCTTTGGTCAAACGTTCACTGGGGTATAGTACTTAGGTCACATAATCACTGTTTCAATGGTCCTTTGGTTACATTTTCACTGTGTTTATAGTGCTTAGGTCACATTATCACTGTTTCAATGGTACTTTGGTGACACTTTCAATGTACCTATAGTGCTTAAGTTACACTATCACTTTTTCAATGGTGGTTTGGTCACACTTTCATTGTGTCTATAGTGCTTTGGTCATGTTTTCACTGTTTCAATGGTGGTTTGGTCACACTTTCATTGTGTCGAGAGTGGTCAGGTCACATTATCAATTTTTCAATGGTGCTTTGGTCACCCTTTTACTGTGTTTACAGTGCTCAGGTCACATGATCACCGTTTCAATGGTGCTTTGGTGACATGTTTCAGTGTCTAAAGTGCTTAGGTCACATAATCAGCGTTTCAATGGTGTTTTGATCATACTTTCACTATGTCTATAGTACTTTGGTCACATTATCACTGTTTCAATGGTGCTTTGGTCACACATTCACTGTGTCTATAGAGCTTGGGTCACATAATCACTGTTTGAATGGTGCTTTGGTCATACTTTCATTGTATCTATAGTGCTTAGGTCACATTATCACTGTTTCAATGGTACTTTGGTCAAAATTTCACTGTGCCTAGAGTGCTTAGGTCACATTATCACTGTTTGAATGGTGTTTTGGTCACAGTTTCTATGTGATTATAGTACTAATATCACATTATCACTGTCTCAAAGGTGCTTAAGTCGAAGTTTCACTATGTCAATAGTGCTTTGGTCACGTGATAACTGTTTCAATGGTGCTTTGCTTACATTATCACTGTTTCAATGGTGCTTAGGTCAAACGTTCACTGTGTCTATGGTGCTTAGGCTACATTACCACTGTTTCAATGGTGCTTTGTTCACACTTTCACCGTGTCTTTAGTCCTTAGGTCACATCATCACTGTTTCAATTGTGCTTTGGTCATACTTTGACAATATCTACAGTGCTTAGGTCACATAATCACTGTTTCAATGGTGCTTTGGTCACACTTTCAGTTTGTCCATACAGCTTATATCATATTATCACTTTTTCAATGGTGCTTTGGTCACAATTACACTATGTCTTTGGTGCTTAGGTCACATTATCACTGTTTCAATGGTGCTTTGGTCACAGTTTCACTTTGTCTATAGTGCTTAGGTCACATTATTACTGTTTCGATGGCGCTTTGGTCACACATTCAGTGTGTGTATAGTGCTTAGATCACATTATCACTATTTTAATGGTGCTTGAGTCACAATTTCACTGTCCATAGTGCTTTGGTCAGATTATCACTGTTTGAATGATGCTTTGGTCACACTTTCACTCTGTCTACAGTGCTAAGGTCACATTTTCCCCGTTTGAACGGTGCTTTGGTTACACTTTCACTTTGTTTATGGTTCTTAGGTTGCATTATCACTCTTTCAGTGGTGCTTTGGTCACACTTTCACTGTGTCTATAGTGCTTAGGTCACATTATCAATGTTTCAATGGTGCTTTGGTCATACTTTCACTGTGTCTATCGTGATAAGGTAACATAATCACTGTTTCAATGGTGCTTTGGTCACATTTCCTCTGTGTCTATAGTCCTTAAGTCACACAATCACTATTTCAATGGTGCTTAGGTCACAATTTCACTATGTCTATAATGCTAAGGTCACATTATC